>NQWY01025176.1:0-10512 GCA_019425655.1 Rhizophagus prolifer
AGTTATAAAAATATTTACCATGATAATAAAATTTAAAGATATTACAAATTATTAATATAAATGGAGCAAGGTTTATGATTAAAAATGCTACATAATGTATTATAGTTTTATTATAGATCGCAGATAATCCACTTAAAAAAACGAATGGAAATGTGGACCATATTGTTTCCAACGTTCATGTTTAAATAATGTGCACCTCAAAAATAAGAATTTTATCCTTTATATACTGTAATACAGTATAAAAAACTCGACGATATCACATTATCACATATCACATAATCACAGTTATTTATATAACAGCAAATGTCAACAAGTTTTTTATTTTAATTCAAAATGATATTCACAGAAAATAAACGATCAACTGAACCTTATTCTTTTATTTTCTTAAAGAAATTATGCTCTTTTTCACTTATTATTATACTTTTTTACTATACTTATGATCAATTTTCACAATATTTTCAATCGATTTCTAAACCCAATGTTAGTTTCCGTATACAAGATATTAGGGAAATCAAAAATAAAAGTATTATTATAGGAGTTTGTGGTAAAATTGCAAATTGTACTTACAACGAGGGTACTGAATGTAGAAAATCTAATGTAAATCCTATAGTTGCTACTTTTGGTTGTCCTCGCTATTCTTTAGACCTTCCAATACTGCTCTCCCCATAATTTATTTAGATGGACTTGATGAACGAACAAAAAACGATCATATATTATTCACCTACAATTTTTACACAACTTAATGATCCTATGGGTGGAAAGGGAGTAGAACTTGTCAATTTTAATGCACATTCATATGTAACACCTTTGAAAACTGCTACAAATACAATAACGCTTGAATTAAATCCAATTTCATGGGATATTTATTACCAAGAAGTAACTTATTATGATTGTAATTATTAGTTTTTTTTTTTAATTTTAGAAAATGATTCTAATTTCAAATATTAATAAACTATTTATCATTATTTTAGTTGGTTCGATTATGTCGAATATTGGTGGTTTCTTCAGCTCTTTATCTGGAATCTTTGTATTTTTATTTGGAGCATCTAAATTAGCGCCATGGTGAGCAAAACAATTACTATATATAATTCGTTAATATATATTTATTCATAATACCTTATTTCTTCTATAGGGGATTTTTGCAAACATATGTGTTTAATTGTCTATGTATAAAATATCAAAAAAAACTTTTAAAGAAACTTAAAAGTAAATACAAACCAATTCCATTCGTTAGTGGAAGAACTAAAAATGTTACTTTAGAAGAACGTATTCAAAGTATCGAAAATTTACTTGAAGAATATTATCTTAATACGGAATTTTTGAATATATTATTAGAAGATAAAGTTGATGATAAAGTCTAGATTATTACTGCGGCACAATTCCATTTTATATTATTAAAAATATTAAAGTTAAATATTCATCATTATCTTTTAATATAACGTAAATCAGTAGGACATATTGTTGTGGATGTGCATATCTACGTTTATGTTACACGTAGTTAATCGCCGTACAGAAGTACATCATTAATGAAAACTAATAAAATTGTTTTGATTGTAAAAACTATATTTAGTATATTTAGGGATTCAGTTCGGACTATACTTGCCGCCCATATTGGCTGGGACCAGTAAGACCGTGATCTTCTAGGACCGGTGACCATCCTTAACTTAAAATGAAGAATTTAATAGCATCAATATCTGCTATTATCATAATTAATAGCAAATTTATAATTAGTAATTGATATGTATATTATAATTTTTCTACTTTAGACAAAAAAATGTGGCTTGGTATATAATAAGAAAAAGCTTAGTATTTAACAAATAACTTGTATTTAACAAAAAAGGCTCAGTATTCAAAAAAAATGCTTAGTATTTAATTAAAAATGAATTAAATGACTAGTATTCAACAAAAAAATATTCAAAAAAATGCTAGTATTTAATTAAAAATGACTTAGTATTCAACAAAAGAGGACAATTTTAATAATTTTGTATTTAAATTATTAATATACATTATAAGATGTAATATCTTTAGCCAAATTACAGATTATATGATAATGATATGAATACCCAATAAAATAATACTTATAATAATTAAATATACAAAAAATTATAAAGAAATAAAATATAGTATTAAAAACAACTAAATCTATTTAAAAATGTTAAAATATTATATTTGAAAGACTTTTATATTAAAAAAAAAAATAAAATTCATAAATATCTTTTATATATTTTCAACCGTTTATGTTATACTTAAACAGAAGTACATAATGATAAGACTGATTTGATTGTAAAAACTAATAATAGTATATATTTATGGATTCAGTTTTATCATCCTATATAGAATTTTCAATAGAACACGATATTATTAATTTGCGCTATTTGTTTTTTTTCTGAATATAATTACAAATTATTTACTTTAGCGAAACTGTTTAAAGAAAATTTCTTTGAATCATTAAGGTTTCCTTTTCTGGTTGGGCGATTTATTTACCTAAATTAGTCTTTTTTCTTTGTGAACTTTCCAATTCCATTCATTCATTATTACCCAGGGGTTTCATTATTAATAATACTGTATATACATATGATATTCTGTTTGAGCTATTCCGAACTGGCGAAACCTGGGAAAATTTCCTGAAAATTGGCAAGACTGAAAATGTCACATGTATTCTTTTTTAATTGGTAGTTAAATTTAGAAATTTTCTCATTTAATCATCTCGCAAGATGTAGATTTGAGATATACTTCTTGATTTCGTTGTAAAACCTAAATATGTATTTTTTCTTGATGGGCTAAAGCGTAACACAAGAATTATGGTATATTTCTTTGATTTTTTATAAAACTGATACGGGCATAGGAAGGTATATTTCTTTGATAGATTTACCATCGTGATAAAAATAGTTTATTATTATTGTCACACACTATTTTTTCTCGTATACAGCATTACAGCTATTACCAGATAATAAAATATTGTAAAAAATTTATAATTTAGTACTATACTTTAATAATAAAATTTATACTTTATTGGTAACGTGCATTTCTTTATTGGTAAATATATAAATCAAATTGCATATAATAAAAGTTTACTATATGGGTGTGCCATTTAATTGTCACGATCACGTGATGATGCGAACGTGCTGTTTATATTTATCTTAGCGACTTTGGCTTTTGGTAGGGAGTGATGTTTTATTCAGTGACAAATAAAGATTAGGCATGTCAAAAATCATAGATTTCCCCAAAAAAGGAGATTTGTTTTGAAAAAGGAAATCATTATTACACAAAATGACCCAGCAATTTGGTAAACAATATGTAAAAATACATTTTTAAGGTAATAACTGATCGTCCTTTATTATAGTATTTTAATAAATGTCGCAAATTCACCGCTGAGTTATTCAAATAAATTCTTTTTATAACAAAGAACTGGTTACAACTTTTATGGTAACAAGTGAAAAAAAGATAAGTCATGTGAAAAATTTCTGGCGTCACGTAAGTTATGGATATTGTACGGTGTTGTATTTATATTGGTTAACGTCACTTCTAAAATATCGGTCATACAAAATCAGCATGATCCTATAGGGCCGTGCGATAATTCATAAATATTTCGTAGGATGATTATATTTAAAGTTAGAGAAATTCAAATACAAAAGATCTTTAGGGCCGACCATCTTATTTTAAAGGGAACATTTTGCTAAATTATATTACAAATAAAACGATAGATGTCTTAGTACGAACGTTTTAATTAAATTTCTCATTATCAAATTCAAGTTGGTGGTATAATTAACATTAATATTTTGTAAATGTATTTTTGCTTCCGATGCGTCATTTTTGCTCAAAAATTCACTCCAACCATTTCTTACATTTCTAATTTATTAAATTTAATCCGGTAAAATAATTTTTCAAGTTTTAGACGGAATTTAGCAATAGCTAAATTTATTTTGCTTGTCCACGTAATAATGACTTGGTTTGTACATGAATAGTATAAATAGTATATAAATATAAATATTTTTTTTTTTTGAATTCAATATTCCGCTCATGTCTTTCAAAAGATATTTCTTCAATATTACATAATGCAGATGATTATAACGTTATTATCCAAATTGGCGAAAATAATAATACAAAAGAATTTAAAGCACATTCGGTAATTTTATGTGCTCGTTCTCAAGTGCACTTTCGTCTAAATGGATTACAAAAAAGAATGATATGATCATGTTTAGCAAATCAAACATTACTCCAACTGTTTTGACACACTTTTAAGGTAAGCTATTATACTAATTTTAATTAAATTATTTCAAAATTATTCACCTTTTTTTTAAGTTATATTTATGCAGGTGAACTTGACTTGGAAAACATCTAGCCGAAGATATTTTTGGGCTTCTAGATACTACTCTTTGAAGAAAAATTTGTACCTGTTCAAAATTATTTAAGAAACATAAAACTTGGATTCAAGAAAATTTTGATCTCGTCTTCCATACTGCATTTAAAATTGCTTGCTGTAAGAAACCACAAAAAATTATTGTCTTGAATGTGCAAATCCACAACCACCTCTCAAAGATATTCTCAAAGCTGAGATTGTTGTTCGTAATACAAGCACCTGGTTTGGATAGTGATTAAATAGAATAATGGGATTATGAGTCATTAAAGGAAACTTTGGATCAATTTTATCTCTTATTCGATTTAGCCCGCTGAATATTTTGAATTTCATTTGGGATATTTCCTACCTATAAAGATGAACTAACACATGCATGCATATATCAATAGTAGATTAGTATTAGTTGAAATGTCACCAGAAATTCACACTTTTAGTAAAGATACAGTAATTAATATACTTGGAATGGAAAAAAAAAAATGGGTAAAATTTGATAAAATGATCTATAAAAAATTATTAACAATACGACTTCAATTATATCTTGCATAAAGTTGTATATCGATACCTAATTTTGTCATATAAATATTATCCTCCCCAGTCCCTACCATTGAATCTCATTCTTTAACAAAATGTTTACTCGATTTTTTACGATATTAAGTCCAAATTACATTGAATTATTGAAAATTATGATATAACAATTGAAGTTGAAGATCCTAGTGTTTCGTGCTCATATGAATATTTTATCCATATTTATGACGCAATTTAGCTTTTAATTTAATTCATATTAACTTCATCAGAAATGTTTTAAATAATTTGTCATTCTCCAAAGGAGAAATCTTTAACATTGTTGATAATTATCATGGTGTACTGGTATAATCTAATTCTATTGGTATAACCTATACCATGTTCGCAATTGAGTTCGTTAAAGATATAATCTCATTCGGAGATACGCCCTGAAGCCCTTGACCAATTTGCACCTGAATTACTTGAACTCTTAGCAGAAAGTTGAAAAGAATTTAAGCACGTCAACGTTTCCGAAATGGATATAATTTTAACGACGAACAGGTTACTGCACTAATTCATTTTAAGAAAAAAATTACAAATGGAATGTCAGTAACATTCCAAAGTCAATAGAATAAAGAAAATAAATAAAACTATTGCCTTTCAAAATTTTCGAAATCTAAGAATACCGCAGTTCACCGTTATACTGTTATACCACCTATTTTAATTTTAAACATTTTTAAAAGTATAATGGATTAACCAATCCAGTCAACCAATCAAACCGGTGGGGTTCTACTATGCAGATCAAACTTCAATTTGAAAATCGAAATTTCAAGCGAACATCGTTCGCCCAAAATCACATGATTCCGGCAGTCAAAATCGTGCGACCAAAAAATCTGAGGCGGAACACTACCTAGGGATAGCCAGTCCGGGCGATGATCACATCGGATATTCCTTTCCATAGTTCTGTGCGATGGGTTACGTATCCATTATTTCACATATATTTGCAGTACAACCGCCTTTTTTTTGAAGAAATACAAAAAAATGTTTTTCGGTGGAGTCAACCGCCTGAATAGGCTATAAAAGGGAAGGACTTCTTGAGATCTACAACTTTTGCGTCTTGTGTAGAAATCGTCATGCCAAAAGGGATATAATTTTCCCTATACCGTAGGCCGAGAGTCATTAACCACAGCAATTAACAGATTATTTTGGCATTTAACAGGTTTGTCGTGGGAAAAGGGTACTTTTGAAAATTAACATATAAATATGCGTCTTTATTCACAACTGAATGGGCAACAAATACAGAATCATGGAGGGCATCACGTTGACTTGCCGTCTCCATAAAAAGCCGGAAAAGTATTCCATCCGAGTGAATACTGGGAATACTGTTGACTCTCTTATAAAAGAGATTAAACAGGCATTTGATTGTAATGAGGCCAGAGACATAGTTCTGTGGAAGACTGAGTTGCCCAACGAACCAGAGACCGCATTTACGAATCTCGTTCTTGCTAAGGGAGATAACCTGACAGAACTCACAGCAGGGGAATTAACCAAATTCTGGGGAGAGGATTTGGGTCGACCTCTTGAAGACCATACTCACATCATCATAGATTCGCCTGCTTTAGTGTTGAAGCAGGAGTCGCGGAATAAAGATAATGAGATAGATAGATTGCGTGAAGAATTGGAGTTATGTTTAGACGAAAACGCAAGTGACTATATAATTCCAAATGATCCTCGCACTGGGGGAGATTATCTTAAAGACCTGTTTCATGCGAAAGTTATTAGGATAAATGATGTGTTACGAATAAAAAAAGCATATAAGAATATAAGTGTCCATATCCAGTGCAAGGTGTCCAATTTTGATGATGGTATTCTCTCCGTGATGCTTATTGACCGTAATGAAGAACGAAAGGAAGGAATTTTTTTATTGGAGCAACTTGAAAAATGGCTACTTGAGCATAGTCTTGATGCTAATAATAGACCCAAAAATTACGAGAATCCTGGTGATAATATTGAAATTATTCGTAATGAGAGATTGCTTGGATCTATAAGAATGTGAAGAAAATGTTATATCGAGAACAAGAAACATCACGCGACGAAGTCGGAATTGAGACAGGATGTGGACTTATCTGAAACATTGAGCCGTTTAAGTATAGCAGGTTTGTGTAATTTGTCAAATTTGAATAGTCAAGTTTTAATGTAGTTAATTAATTCAGAATGACCGTAATTCCAGAGACAAAAGACTATGATTACTCAGTCGATTCTGAAAGCTCTGTTTTTGATCAGTATGAAACTGGCGATAGTCATTCGAACATTTTATCTCATACATATACGCCTGAACAAGTACAAGCATATCTTAAAGAATTCGGTTTCGATCAAAATGATGTGGAAAAATGGGACCAACCTATTGAAGTTCCTAATGGCGTTGATACAAGTCTCTTTATAGCCCGTGAAGCCATCATTTATGGGTTGAGTTTCGATGCTATTAATCTTTACCCAGAGTTGATCGACTATGCCAGAGGGTTTGGAGGAATTCCCAATTTTGTAACAACTAAATATCAAATAGTTGATACCAACAGTTTCGTAAAAGGGGGATATAATCATGAGTCATTCCCTAATAACTTAATAGTCATTAAGTCGCAATATCATCAAGGATGCTTTAACAAAATACTTGACCTTATAAAAGGGAAAAAAAATATTAATATTCGTAACTTACTTTATCGTGGAGTCCGCTCATATGGAGTAATTCCTGATGATATTGCATTTGGGTTTTCTCCAAATTCATTAAACAATAACTTTGGGCGGGGACTCTATACCACTCCAAGCATTGACTATGCTATTAAGCATATAAAAGATAATGGAAGAATCAGAATCGGTGCACTTATGATTTTCAATTGGGCAGATTCTGGGGGGCGAGGTTTAGAAACTAAGCATTTAATTGGTGAAGAATGGAAAAGTACAGTAAAGGCATATATTTGTATTAACGTTGATGATAAACCAGGACCGGCTCGTTTAAGTGCGGATATTTTGGTTGGAGCAATTTCCGAAAATAATGAAGATGTTAGAAATTGTAATATTCCAATCCCTTCTAATGTTAAACAGGTCGTTGGAAGGTCTCAGAAAGGACTTAGAGCTTTTGAAGAACGTTTAATAGCTATAATATATATATATCCGTGATTAGTATAATTCATGATGCATAGACAGTCAATAAACTTTGTGATTGTGAGTTACAGTACGATTTCTCGAATGTCATTGAATATACCTTTTCCCGAAGCCAATTTCCTAAATGTCCATTTCCCGAAATAATGGAATTACATGAAACATCCATTTATTGTGAATTATTAACTCCATAAACACATAAATATAATATACTGATCGATAAGCTTGTATATTTTTTTTTATACCTACATGTATAATATCAGATATTGTATCTAATAATAAATAAACTTGTATTAAAATATACGCTTAAAATAAAATCTTTTTTGTTGTTTAGCAAAATATTCTTAAGCATTTAACTCAATTGATCAAATGAAGCAATATTATTTTAGTATATTGTCTTATATTTACTTCTCAATTGATCGTAATACTTGTGACATCTGATCTGCTTGAATTTGTAATATAACTTTGTAGTTATGAATTATGACGCAAAAAACATATAAATAAAAAGAGATTACACTATTATTATATATCTCAGATTCTCAGTAAATTGTCCATTCGGGATATTAGAATTCAGGATATTGGATTCGAGATATTGGGATTTGAGGATATTGAGTTTCAGGATGTTGGGTTTCAAGATTCAGGAAATTGGACTTCAGAAATTAGATTCGGGAAATAGGTATTCAGGAAACTGGAGTTCCGGGAAATGATCCATTTCGGGAAATGGGAATTCAGAATATTGACTTCGGGAAAGGGTACATTCAGAAAAATGGTGTTCAGAAAATGGTTCGACAAGGATGATTGTGTATAGTAAAATCTATGTTGACTATACTATGTAAATGCCGCAGACGTCTATTTTTAGCGCATCACCGTCTATTGATAGACCTGACCAATAAAAACATTTTGCGTAATTTGCGTTGCTCGAAAGTTCTGGCATATATTTTTGCTGTAATAAACTCTTCCAAGACAGCCAAAATTTAACTGTGTTGCTTGCGTAGACATGTTTTTCCCGAAAGTTTCTTCATTACATACGCAAAATATCCCCTGATTTGCATCATTCTACAAATCAATCGGATCAATCTGTGCGATAATCGATTTCTTTTACAAAAATCAAAAGTCATATCTGACTATATACTCGCATACAAATGTAAATAATTGTATAATAGATAAGATCAGGCATAGTATAATGTACTGTACTGTACATGACGTATTTATTTTCTTATCTTACAAAATGAAACTAAAATGAGTTTTTTTTAACGAGCTTAGTGAATACATTCTCTTCCCTATATAAAGAATGATTCGGGACACTCATATATATCATCTCTCTCTCTCAAATCTGACATATTATTCAATGTCAAGTAGGAACAAATTTATTTAGCGATTAATCATTATTGTGTTTAAGCTAAATTTGTTATGAAAATAGAAATTCGCAATAGCAACGCTATTAAGGATTTCAGCTCCTGTAGGTAATTGAAGAAGTGAGAGGGGGTTTTTATTGAAATTTACTTAATACAAGAACTTACCAACAAGGAACGAACACTCCGGCTCAGCTCCTGGTGATAATTGAAGTAGTGGCAGGAAGTTTTTATTGAATTTAATACAAGAGCGTTACTAAATGTTCTTACTGTTTCTTTTTTATAGGTTTTTGGAGTGTTCCTGGCTTTTGAACTTTGAAAAAAAAGCTTTTTATTTATCAAAAATTATCTAAACATAATAAAGTGAATTCGGTTTATTCGAAATAGTACTAAAATTGATATAAATTCTTTTATTTATTTCGCTATATCACATTATTATAATTAATATTTACGTCGTCAATAAATTAATATACGAATAATTTCATGATCAATCCGGTCATCCGTGTAACATCATTCTTAATCCGGATGATCCATTTTTAATCGGATCGGATGACAGATTGAACGGATTTCACCGGAGCTAACCTCTAGACCAAATTCTGTGCAAGTCATTATCAAGTCTTTCTCCTTACACAAGAAATCAACAAGTTCAGCTGTATTATAATATCGTCTGGTTCTGATTACATTCGCAAGAGAAGAAACTCGATTGTTATTGGCATTAGATATTGTTACTTTGAAGACTTCCTCACCAGGGATAAAAAACAATTAAGAATAATGTCTCCATCAGAGAGAAACTTTTCAAGCTTATCAGAAGTCTTGGACTTGTCAGGCGCCTCGGTCTTACCAGACGTCTAACTTCCTACGTGAATATGCGATATGATAATGACTTACATTAACTAAAATGAATTTTTTAAATTTGTTAATTTAAAAATTTCAATGCTTACTTTCCTATGAGAATTATTTTGAATCTTAACATAGCTATTTAGTATAAATGTCACGAGAATAAGTAATTGCGCAAATAATTTATTCAAATTCTTATCTGTTATTATTAAAATGGGCACTTTGATGATCTTACATATGGGTAGCATAAAGTTTCAGCATAAAGATTTTATTGTTAAATTAACGTTAAGGAGAGGCCGTTGATCAGAT
>NQWY01025178.1:0-11043 GCA_019425655.1 Rhizophagus prolifer
GTATATATTAAAATTGCTTTTGTCGGTCACATTTTTTTATATAATACATTTTTAAACAGATGACTTTTTTAGTCGATGTAATGAGCTAGCTAAAACTTTGGAGTCTATAAAATCATCGTGGAAAGCTTTAGATGAACCTAAAATGGATCTGGCACGTGAAATAATTTAATTTTTGAGCGATTGAATTTATAAAAGAGCAAGAATTAACTGATTTTACTCCCTTATTTAGGATACTCATTAAATGAATAGAATGGACCAAAAATAAGGTAAGTTTATTAAATGAATTTCCTTTGTTACCCTTATTATAATTTTTTGGATCCAAAACAAAAATTAAATTATAAGACAACAATTTTTTACTAAGGAAAAGGTAGATAGAATAATAGATAATATAATTAATTATAATGTAAATATTAATTCTTTTTTGAATTATTCAAGAATACGCATATTGTTAAAAGAAAGGTTATTCGAGTATTTTGCTTCAATTCTTCTTTATATCCAGTTTCAATAGTTCAATTCTTTGTGCTTTTGCATCTAAAATGGGGTAAATTGATGATAGCTCTTTACCGAATAATTTCTTTCAAATTCATTTCGTTTTATATGAAGCCGCGTTTTTTTTCTTAATAAATCTGGTTTAACCCTATTTGTCTAAACTCCGAAAGTTTGATCTTCTATTGTTACACGAGCGTGATCTTTATAAAAAATCTCAAATAGCCTAAAAAAAAGCAGTGAAAATATTTCTCTCCTCTAGAGAATTATTAACTCCCCAAAGAGAGCTAAATGTGATATGTCAAATATTATACATGAATTAAATAAAAAGCTATAAATTAAACAAAGGACTACTGAATTCTTTTAAAAAAATTAAACCTATTATTTTTGCATTCTTAAGCCTTTCCTTTACTTTTTAAAGATTTTAATACAATGGAACAAACACAACCAGGTCAACCCAATTATCAAGTAATTGATATAGATCCACATTTTAATCGAGTAGTTAGATATTTTAGACCTTCTGATTATGCAGTATGGGCAGGAGTCACTGCTTCCGGGCCTGCTTTTATGTTAATGATGGGTAAGAAAAATAGATTAATTATTCGATAATTCTTAGTTAATAATAATTTTATATTTGGGTAGAAAAAACTGGTGGTCCTTCAAAAGGGTTACCATTAGCATTAAAAATCTCTACAGTGCTTAGTGTATCAGCAGGATTTTTGCTTGCTTATCAAAGAAGTAGTTGTAAGTATCCACATTTTTTAGATTATGATTTATATAATTCTTTTTATTAAAATTCTCTCTTTTTTTGCTATAGTAAGATTTTGGGGATGGACCGAAAATTCCAAAGAAGTAGGAAAAGATAAAACGGAAATGGAAAAACTACTTGAAAAAGGTGAACCACTTTATGGGCACGAGCACATGAGTGAATTTAATCAAAAAGCTTCTTCGTGGTTTTCGAAATATTCTGCTTTGAAATTTTGTAAGAAAACAAAATTTCATATTTTTATTAAAAAAAAAACTTTATTTAGCTACTATTCCTTGGTTTAATTTCGTTAATCATCGTTCGCATGGAGTTGATCCAAAGAAATATGAAAATAATTGAAATCACATTTTTTAAAATAAAATATCAAATTTTATTTTTAGTAAAAAGATATTATTTCCATTAACTAGTCACCCTAGAATAAAATACTCATGTAATTTAAATAAAAACGGGATAAATTATATACATTCAAAGAATATGGTTCTTCTGTCTGCCACAATTAATTTACCATTGGAATCTTAAATTCCGTACAATCCGTGCCTTTTTTCACCGAATTAGTTGATGAATCTTTAATGTTTCAAAAATAAGTTCACATAATATCAATATGGATTAAACAAAATACACCGTTCCTTTCCTGAGGCAACAATTTCATTTTAAACCATTTCGGGAGTCCACCAATCTTCAGGATTAGGTAATTCACCACTTGACCTAAATTTATTTAATTCTTCCTGATTCAAAACTCTAGCACCTTCTATAGTATATAATTCCATATGATTTAATTTTTGATTATTTTTTACCAATAATCTTAAGTAATCATAAGGTAAAGGGTTTAATTCATACATAATGTGTAATATTAATTCTTCTAATGTGCTAACGTATTTTGCGAATAATGAAATAATTAGTACTGGTGATACATTATATAATTTCATCGTTACTTTACGTATTGGAGCTATTGATGCGTTAGTGATAGAATCAGAAGAGAAAGAAGGAGGAGGAGTTGTTGGTGGTGTAGAAATTTGTAAAGATGATGAATTTATCTCTCTTAAACATTCGAAAGGTTCAACGAAAGCTGGAGATTCTTGATGATATTGAAAATTAATTTCTTTAAGTCTTTTACCATTAATAAGTAAATGACATAAAGTTTGTTTTGGAACACGAAATTCGGGTGAATGACTACAAGTTAAATCAATTTTTTGTACTAAAATTGCGTAATCAACAAAAGTTTTTCCTGAAAAGAGTAGTATATCAGAAATTAAACGCCAGCGCAAAGGAGTTTTTGGTCCAGCACGCCAATAAAGATCACCTAAATTTTCCCAAATTAATGGAACTGTCAAAGAAAAAAATTTTTTATTTTGATAAAGACAAGTTAATAATGATGGAGTATCAAGGCATGAAAATATTTCTTCTAATAATTCCGTTGGAAGTGTTGTAATTTTTGTTATATTCGACATGATGTAAGAAAGAGGTGAAATCTCAATTCTTTTTCTTTAAAGAGAGAGAAACTAATGGATATTTAGGAACAGTAATAATAAAATGGATTTTGTACGAATTACAACTTACAACTTTACAAAAGTGAGAAAAGAAATAAATATAACAGCAAAGAAGAAATAAAGAGATCCAGTTGGTATTAATTAAAAAACTGGCAGTGAAAAATGCATGACATATTACTCTGCCAAATAAAGGTATTGTGATCATTTAATACCACACGACTGCGTGGCATTTTTAGTAATACAAATCAAGTGTAATAAATTTAAAGATTTTTCTAAACGCTACGTTTCTTTTTGAAAAAAATATTATCAAATAATGTCCTCAACAAAAACGGAAAAAACGGAAAATACTATTAATGATCTTGTTAATCAGAAAAAAAGTGTGGAGACGCCAAGGTCATTGAATTTTTATTAATGTTTATTTATTTATTGTACTTTATATTAAAACTTTTTTGAATAGGGGAGTAATTTTTAAGCTTTATTCGCATACTATTATGATGATAATTCTTCCACTTTCTACTTATTATTACACTTCAAAGTATTATTTTGAAGGTATTATTTTTGAATTTCTCTTGAACTTTCATTTAAATGATACTCATTCTTTTTAATTATAACAGGAGAAAATAAAACAACATATGCTGCACTTGCAGCTGCTGGAATTGCAAATGTTGTTGTATTTTCTTTTATAGTCACGGCAATTTGGGAGGACTATTCTAGTAATACACAACAAAAACGAGATAAAGAAGAATAAATAATCATCTTAATTTATTTTAATAAAAATAATTCTACAATCTTTAAAAATTGCCATTTACAACTACATTATATTTGTATATTCTTAATATTTATAATTGTAATTAGGCTAATTAGCCTTTGTGTATTTATTATTTTCAATTATAATAGTATAATATATTTGTATTTAATCTTTTTTCAAACTCTATATCAGATATATATAATTCGTTTATATATGAAATATTTATATTGCTATGAATTATATTACCATTTCTTAATATCAAAAAAAAGAAAATTAACCAGACCACTAGATAATGAAGAAGTTGATACCTCAACATAATCTTCCTCTTCCGTGGTTAATGCACCACCTGAAGCTCCAACATCTGTATTACCAGATACTTCAGTCCTTCGAGTCTTTTTTTGTTTAGTTTGTCCATCATCTCTTTCACTATCACTTGATACCACATCACTATCTTCGGCTGTATAACTAAAAACTTCTTTCAATTGATTTTTCACAATACCAGTAATTAATACGGACAATATACAAGCAGGTGAAAGATAAAGTAACGCTGGTTGAGCAGCTTTGAATGTATGCATAATTACTATGGTTGTAACAAGACCTAAAATATACGCTGTAAAACAAGTATTAAAATAGGGTGTTGGAAATGCAGAATATTTTTTAGCATTGGGGTTCTTTTTTAGGTAAAGGCTATGATCAAAGCGAAGGCAAAGAGCAACATAAATCCCTAAAAAGTTTACGTAATAAAAAAAAAAATTGAAGTTCAGTATTTTTCCCGACTCAATATAATTAATTATTTTGTAAATAAACCTTACCAGGAATGACAATATCACCCAAGCCCAACATCGTAAATTGTAAATTATCGTCACTAAACCATTGTTTCGGCCAGACGACTTTGATAGGAGCATCAAAGCTTTTGGCCACGGTGACCATTACTTCTGTACCAAATACCCAAAAAATATCATAGAAAAATAATCCGCTTAAAAGAATCATGCCAGTTTTAAATGAATCGATAGATAACATTTGAATTGCGTTAAATGCAAAAGCAAGTCCAAAGAAATTAGAAGCGATCCAATTTTTGGTCGCTACGTAATAAGCGGTAAGGATAAGTGAAAAGAAAAGTGTAACGAGATGTATGACTGTAAAAGTGCCTTTATAAATCTCTAAAATTGAATAATGTACTGTAACGGTTAATAATATGATTAAATATATAATCAAAGAAATTAATTACTAACCTTTAGATTTCTTTGTTAAAACAAACTTGTAAACATCTAGTCTAAGCCCACTGGCGTTTTTGACAATGTGTACTCCAACATTTGTCAAAGCAATTACTCCCAAAAATGCAAAATATCCGGTAACAAGATAATTTACATATTCTTTATCTAACAACTTAAATACTAGATAAAGTGAAAATAATACGATGGAACCAAAAACTGGAAACATATAAGCATCTTCAGTTGATAAAGACTCGAAAGAAGATTCTTCCTCTGAAGAAGAATCAGTGTCTGAGATTTGTTTAGAAGTATTTTTCTGTTGCAACGAAAAACAGAAGCTTTAGTAATCTATTAAAATTGTTAATGTGTCCAGTAGTTCATACCTTAGGCCACTTTACTGAAGCGAATGATCCGTAATAGATCGGTACCACTGCCATGGTACCCAAGGCGACGTATGCGATCAGTAGACCGGTTTCCATTATATTTTTTAGTAAACAATCGAAATAAGTTGAAGTGTTTTAAGGAAGGTAAAATTTTTCATTCTAGGTCTGTGTTGTTGATTTTTGATTTGTTCGGAATTCAAATTCAAAGTATGATAATTTGGACATCAATTTCCATATAAGATTATGTATCGTACGCTTGTATACAAAATTTTATTGGAGTTCGTGTACAATTCCCAAAACCAGAATTTTATTGTTATACTGCGCCACAACGTCTCAACCTGTTCAGTTGTGTGACAGTTATTGCACGTTCTAGGGGTGAGTCAACTCGATAGGGGCTTTTTATCAACATCAGTTTTTACATTTATATTCTCAAATTTTGAATTCTTATAATAAAGAAATTATCATAATACACAAGAATTATCTGAATTGGCGAAATTTGGCAAGCTTTTAACCCAGTTTCTTTTTTGAATACTTTTGCACAACAATTTAAAATCAGAAATGGACGTTTACATCGTTAAACAATAATTACATGTACCTTAGTATTTTATTATTAACGTTAGGTATCAACCAAAAAAGCAACGAGAAAAAGAAAGCGTTGCAAAGATTGCTATTGTTGTTTTAAATGCTAAAGTTCCTGAAAAATGTAGACAAGTAGACATTTTGAGAATTGCTGAAACACTTGAGCCGAAAAAAAAGGATTTGGACTTGGTGTAAGACAAGAAAACTTTCATAATTGTGTTCACGAGTTGTTGTATGGTACAACAAACAACAAAAGTATAGCCTGCACGAGTTTTGATCCTTGAGTTAGTTCAGATGTATTCTCTTGGACAATGTATTTCCAGGCCTACATTTCTTCAGTATCACGATTGGCAATGATATGTATTCTAGATCAGATGCTAAAGAACACGTTGCAAATCATGCTTTTATTGATCTTCATGAAAAGATTAGAAACGTGAAAATGAAGAAATAAATGCAAAAGTTCTAGATTATAAGATTAAAACAGGTCAAGTTATAGGAACTCTTGAAGAACTTAATAGAAAAAATAAACAGGATAGATGATGTAAGTAAGACGCGTTTTGTTTCGTCCACATTTCCCTACTATACCCCTGTCTTCCAAAATGTAAATGGTTGTACACTACACTTGTACAGAGATCCGCACAATTTAAAAATAATATATATAAATAAAGTTTTTTTTATACAGGAAAGTTTTCTATGAAGAAGTAATAAAGTTTTTTTATGAATGGTCTTATCCAAGATACTACTTTTATAACCATGAAAGCCCTCTAGAGGTTTACGTTGACGAAAAGCGTTGTTGTACCAGTCGCAGATGCAAAAGTTGATATATCACAGTTTGCTTGTAACTTGTTCGCATTGTAATATAGTTTGAACATCTATGCATACCATGCATACCATTTGCGTATTCGCATTATTTGCGTTAAAATTTTCTTCGCGTACAATAATTTTAGAGCCGAAAATTTGATAATTTCTGCTAAATGCGCTGACTGTATATGTTTTATTGATCATGATCTTTCAATCATTAAATTTTTTATTAAAATTGGAAAAATATGCTCTATAAATAATAACTTCTATTTAACGATAAAGATACAAAAATAAATATACAATCATTAAAATTTTTGTAATCTAAATATTAGTCTCAATCTCATTATCATAAATACAAAATTTAGTCATCGCTACTAGAAGAATCACGATATTCTTTCTTTGGTTGTCCAGCGTTGTATCCCCACAAATGCTGCGTTTCTTCTAAATGATTTAATGCTTTTGTGAATACATCCTTACATGCATTAGTTCCCCACCAGCAATCTAAATGACCATATTTATCAATTTCATGATGTACATAATTATCTTCACCATTTATCGTTCGTAATGTATCATAAGTCTTTTTTGTTGACATTATATCAAACCTATAAGTAAAATAGGAAATTTATTAGAATATATATCATATTATTCAATCGGCAATCTTTTTTTATATATATATATATACTTACACTACATTCGCTTCTCCATGAATTAGACAGATTGGGAAATTTAATCTATTACGAATGTTTTCTCGAGTGACATAAATATTTTGACCTTGAGAATCTAGGGCCAACTTCTTTTGTGCTGAAACTTGAAGATGTTGCATTGTAGTAAGATTTACCGTTCCAAAAAAAGTATGCTGGTTATCGTGAATTTGCTGATTAAGATTTTCATGTTGATATAATGTACCATAACATAAAGATGCTCTGTGACATAGTGCACTGCGACAAGTCTGACTTCTAGGTACTGGATAAAAACGTAACAATTGATCAACTACTTTGTTGAGGAAATTTGTATTTGGAGATGTTCTTACATCAAATTCTGTTTGACGTAATACGTGTCTCCAAAATGGAAGTATTTTTAAATGCATTTTAACGTTATTCCAGAAACCAAGTACAGGGTGCATTGCAACTTGAGAACCGATAAGACACCCAACTCCTTCAATTTTCCCATCTAACAATCCCATAAATGTTGTAATTGAACCTACACAGTGAGCAATCACACCAATTTTTTCAACACCAGTAATTTCCCGAACTTTTTTAACAGCAGCTGCTTGATCTAACCTAATATCGTCTAACGTGGCTTGGTTTCTACAAGCCGGATTTGTTGGTGACAAACGATAATCGACCAAAAATACATCATATCTATGTTCTAAAAGATAATCTAAGAAGCTTCTCTTGATTAAATTAGTTGACCACATTTCATGTGACATGGCAGCGCCATGCACTAATAGAACCGGACCTTTTCTTCCACCTTGATATCTGAACAATAAGCTTTTGACACCATCCTCAGCTGTAATTTCAAATACCGACTTACTTGGCCTAACTTTGTGAAGAAATGGTTTTGGAACTGGTTTTTGATTTGGATATTCCAAAGGAAGGAATCTGGCAAATACATGTTTTAACATTGTTGTCACAAAGAAATCATCGAACGTAATCATAGCTTTAATTTTCGATAAATCATTGGACCCAGTCGCCCATTTCATATATTTATTTTCTAAAAGAAAAAAATCTATCTTACCTTGAATGTAGTCAATTGTTTCAAGAATTCGAAAGGGTTCATTTGTAATATTCCTCTGCCAACTACTTTTCTAGTATCTTCTTCCTCCTCTTCTTGGGAAACATTTACTTCATCCAAATCTTCTTCTTCGTTATCTCCACGTAAATATACTGTAACATATAAATTGGTAGTTTGTTCCCATGCTTCTCTCATTCTTCCATTCTTTACTAATTTATATCCTTTAAATCGGTATTTTGTTCCGTCTGTAGCTTTCAAATTAAGATTATACATCATTCGATTAGAATCGACTTTATCAGTTTCCGGGATAAATAAACGGAATTTTCCGCGAGTTACAAGCAACGGATCAGGTGATAAAGCTCGACATGATATTGTACCAGTAATTATTGCTGAATGATCATCCATATCAACTAATGTATCAGCGTTATAAGCGATTACTGTCAACAAAAATTGCATCGTTGAATCTGCAGATTTCGCTTGTGCTAAAAAATATTTGACATATATAATATTAAAAATTAGCATATTATTTTAAAAAAAAAAAGGTATTCAAATCCCAGACAATTTAAACCTAAAAATTTTTTTGCTTACATTCAGCAGTAGCATAATCCGCTGATAAAATTTCGGTTGAAAAATAACCTTTCATAACTTCAGTAAAACTAATTCCACCCACTAATTCATGATTTCTTGGTCTTTTTACTAAGTTGGGTTCATTATGTTCGTAGGATACTAATGGACTATTATAGTCAATTTCCCTTCCAATGAGATCATAATTAATTGACCAACCACGATCTTTGGCTGCATATTCACATATCCTTTCAGCTAATGCACAAATCGTAAAGAACGGATTCACTCCCAGAGCAGTTGGTATAATCGCACCATCACACACATAAAGACCTTCATGAACATCTTTACTATTGCCTATAAATACTTGTCCTTTATGATTTATAACTCCAGATTTTCCATCTTTACCCATATTACAACCTCCAATGGGATGAACGGTAACTAATCCACGTCCCAAAAGTTTAGTCCATAATGGAGATGGTATATAGGTCCCGTTAGCTCTAAGAGTAGCCTGTTCCAATACATGATTCAATTTTTTTACGGTATCCGAAGTACCTACACCTTTATAGTCAATTTTTAACCGATCATTTTCTAATTCTAATTGTCCTGTGTTATCATCGTGTGACATGACTAAATATGTTTGAGTATGTGATGTAGCACCAGTATAATATCCCCCGAACGCCGATTTAACTTGTCTCCATTTTCTGGTGGCAGACTCCGAGTATGTGATATTTGGTTTGGAACCGATTGCTGTACTTCCTGATTTAAGAACAACTTGAAAAGATTTGCCTATGGCAGGAGGGACAACACCTTCTTCTATTACATAACCTTGAAGCACATTCTCAGCATCATGACGCATATCAATGACACCGGTAATACATGGTCCTACTGGAGCTTTCATGTTAGCTGGATCAATATTTCCCGAACCAATACCATTAACAAAATGGTCCATATTATAACCAAAACCAAGTATCTAATAAAAAAAAAAAAATTTAAGACAAAGCGAAAATCACACAAAGGTACTAATTTAAAGAACAAACACTTACGTCACCATTTCCACTAAATCCTTTTCCTAAACGATCGCTAACTTTCAAACCATATGCACTTGATCTTAATAAGATCTCATTGGTACCAAGTGTACCAGCTGCAAGAAATACGACATTAGCAATAACAAAGAAAGGAGAATTACGGCTTTCTTTTGCAAAATTAGTGCGATTATCCTTTAAAATTGACAAAATAAGAATAAATACAACAATTCAATGCGTAAAAAAAATAACCATGTT
This sequence comes from Rhizophagus prolifer, assembly GCA_019425655.1. Lineage (NCBI taxonomy): Eukaryota > Fungi > Glomeromycota > Glomeromycetes > Glomerales > Glomeraceae > Rhizophagus > Rhizophagus prolifer. The sequence continues at coordinate 10,040 of NQWY01025178.1, forward strand.
AACTTACATCTAACCATTCATAAAATATAATATATCTTCCAGTTTTTTCGCATTTTTTAATTCTTAATACATCACACTCGCAAAATATATCACAACCATGATTCCACGCATCAGGTATATAATTCATTAAAGTGCTATTTTTGCTGCCGTCGTTAACTCCCGTACAATCATTTCCTGATAATGTGGAAGCATACTGCTTCACTCCCGCAGCATTAATACGATCCTCAAATGTGACTGTGATGGGTACTCTACGAAAATTTTTATGATATTCCTCTCCTAATGATCTAGCTTGTTCTTCTAAAGCTTTTAATTTTGGTAATTCGGGATAATGAGATGGGTATTCACATGGTTCAAGCATTTCTCTGGCTCTGTTATAACCTATAATATGATAAATTCGTGTAAAATATACATTTTTTTTTGTATGTATAAATCTATCTCATACCTCTTTTTATACTTTCGTAATCTTTTTTAATTTCATCAGGCCAAACAGACATTTCCCATACGCGATCATCGGCTTCAAGAGCTACATTTGCGTTTATAAGAGAAGTACCTCCGAGACTATATGGTATTATTAAAAAAAAATTTAGATCGGTCATTGCAAAATAAATAAAGGTTTTAGATAACTTACCCACAAGCAACTAATGCATCTTGACTACTACCATTAAAAAATCGAAACATTCCAGTTTTATTACCAATTTGACTCTTAGGTGAACTATATTGAACTTCTTTTAAACATTCTTTTAGTTTAGTGGGATATTCTCCAGGCCATTTTTCTTTTCCTAGTTTAATATTAAATATAATGTCAATTTTTTATTAAACACAAATAATGAAAAAAAGAAATATTACCTCTTTCTAATAATGCAACTCTTTTACCAGCTCTCGCCATTCGTGAAGCTGCAATCGCGCCACCATAACCTGACCCAATAACAACCACATCGTAGACTGGTTTCATTTGAGGTACAGGTGAAGATATATGAGGATAATTTAACGACATCTTTTAATAA
>NQWY01025179.1:0-16360 GCA_019425655.1 Rhizophagus prolifer
AAAAAAAAAATGAATCAATTTAAACAAACACGTAATTCGATTTATTTTAGCCTTTTTATTATTTTTATGGAATAATTATATATAAAGCTGGACAATGCGTATACTTTATATGGACGACTTGAGTCAATTATTTTCAGAATGGATAATATAAAACGAAGGCACTTAACTTCTTATCAAAAAGACGGATATGAACCGATTCTTAAATCCGATGACGAACATTTTAAAACTAAAGAACCAATATATGTAGTCTCGAATTCATTTACTTCCTCTATTAAGGTAACGAAGTGGTCTTTTTTTAAAAAAATAATCATCATCATGATGTGTTAATTGGCATGGTATTATTTTTCGATATAGTTACAAAAGAATCTAGCAAAAGCCCGAGCCTTTTACAATAAACATTATAATGTAATAGTCCCTCTATTCTTCACTTTCTTATCTTTTTGGTCGAGATTTTATTTAATTTCACTTTCGGATGTTGTAACGTGGGATGAGGTAAATTTCTACAAACTTTATTGTTTTATAATACGTTGTAAAGACATTAAATCTAACACACCCAATGTAAATCAAGGCACATTTTGGCAATGTAAGTACAAAACTATTCACATTAGTTCCACTTATTACATAAGTTTATTATGATTGAAAGTTTGCATCGCGTTATCTTAAGCGCGAATTTTACTTTGATGTACATCCACCTCTTGGTAAAATGATAGTTGCATTAGGAGGACTGCTTGCCGGATATGATGGATCATTTTCATTTGAACCTAATACTAAATATCCGGAAAATGTTAATTATACATTTATGAGATTATTTTTAGCTTCGTTTGGAGTGTGGATAGTTCCCTTGGCTTATTATACAACCAGAGAGTTACATTTTTCAAATCAAGCCATTATTCTAGTAACTTTGATGGTTTTGCTAGGTAGGCGATAAAAAAAATTGTTTTTTTGTATGTTGTACGTAATTAGGTATTTATTTATTTTTTCACTCGTATCTAGATACAGCTTATATTTGCATTAGTCGTTTTATTCTTCTGGATTCGTTGTTATTATTTTTCACATATACAACTGTATTTTGCTTAGCCAAATTTCACAATCAAAGATACAAGTATGTGTCATTTCAATAAAGGTATTTATTTGAACTAATCAACAAATATATATAATATAACTTTTTTTGAATATAGGCCTTTTTCAACCAATTGGTGGATATGGCTTTTCATGGCTGGGATTTCTATAGGTTGTGTTTCAAGGTAAATTATTATAAAATCATATCGTGTACAAATAAATAAGATATTATTGATAAATTTTAATATTTTAAAATTTTATATCTAAGTGTCAAATGGGTCGGATTATTTACAATGGCTCTGGTTGGATTATATACAATTGAAGATCTCTGGAATAAATTAGGAGATTTGAACATGTCAAAGGTATATAAATCTAATTGCATGAATTTACTTTTCCCCTTTAACGCTTACGCTTAATTTGCTATATTTAGATAGATTATTTAAGACATTGGATAGCGAGAGTTATATGTCTCATAATTCTCCCAATATTGATATATGTGACATGTTTCGCTATCCATTTCTCAATTCTTATTCATTCTGGACCAGGAGATGCTCAAATGAGTTCTCTCTTTCAGGCTGGTCTTATTGGCAATAACTTTTCAGAAAATCCTCTTGGTCTGTTCAATTTAACAATTATTAAAATTTGTCTTTAAATTAATTGTACTGAGTTTCAATAATTCTTATTTAGAGTTGGCGTATGGATCAAAATTAACCCTTAAGAATATGGGATTTGGTGGTGGACTTTTGCATTCTCATGTTAATCAGTATCCCAGAGGATCAGAACAGCAACAAGTTACTTGTTATCATCATAGTAAAGATATTAACAATGATTGGATGATACTGAAACCCAGAAAAGAGCAAATGTACAATAATATCACCGAGATCGAATTTGTAAATAATGGAGATACTATTAGATTAATACATCTTAATACCGGAAGAAATTTACACAGTCATGAAGTTGCTGCCCCTATAACCAATGTACATTTCGAAGTTAGTGCCTATGGTAATCAAACATTGGGAGATGATAATGATTATTGGATAATTGAAGTTGTTGGTGATATACATACAAAGACAGATCGGATTCGATCATTAACGACTAGTTTGAGACTTCGTCATAAAGTAATAGGATGTTATCTCCGGTCTGCTAATAGAAATTTGCCAGAATGGGGATTTAAACAAATTGAAGTGACTTGTGATAAGCGTAACAACATAAAGGATATTTACACTCATTGGAATGTTGAACGGCACTGGAATGAAAAGTGTAAGTTATTATAAGAAAAAATCATTCTATTTCTATATTTCATATTTGCTAATTAATTTTTATAAATGCTTTTTAGTGCCACCCGGTAATAAAGCTAATTTTAAATCAAATTTTTTACACAACTTTTGGCATTTAAATGTCGGAATGTATACCGTAAATAATGCACTAGTTCCTAATCCCGACAAAGATGATCATATTTCATCTTTGCCAAGGCAATGGCCAATATTAGAAGTTGGACTTAGAATGTGTGAATGGGCGGATAATAAGGTTAAATACTTTTTACTTGGAAATCCAGTTGTGTGGTGGTCTGGAACTGCTTCCTTGGTATTGTTTGTCTTTTTATTATTCTGGTATTCAGTGAGACAAAAAAGGAAGTATAGTGAATTTTCACCAGGTAAGAGTATTAACGGGTTCATTTTACAGCCGAATGGACACATTTCCTATATATTGGTAAAATTTGTGTAATTGGATGGTTATTACATTATTTGCCCTTTTATATAATGGGAAGAGTTACATATTTACACCATTATTTACCTGCACTATATTTTTCAATCTTAATGGCGGGATTTATATTTGATCATTTTACCGTGTATTGTAATTTATTGGCAAAGAAGATAATATTTGGTATAAGTTATGCATTCATTATAATAGTATTCTGGTATTTTAAAGATATAGCATACGGAATTAATTATCCTTCAAGTAATTTGAAAGGCAGAAAATGGCTTAGTACCTGGGACATTGCAAATTAATGTATCTTTAAACAAACAATTAAATATAACAAATATTGATAAACATAATTGTTAATACACTAAAATAAAAATATTTATGTACTTTTGACTAATTTTCCCAAGCAACTACTGTATATTACATCAAACTCCCTTGACGAAGTATTTAAGAATTTTTTCCTTGATAAAAGATCACCGTGAACTTGGGTTAAGAGAAATAAAGATATCGAATTTGTGAAAGATTTGGTGCAAATAGAAGAAGTATTGTAGTTATTAGAAAGTTGCTACATAAAATTAACAAATTTGAGCAGTCAGCAGATAACAGACAAAATAAGGACGGAGTTTCGTTTATTCTCAGTTAAGTCAACGGTCTAGCAGGAACCTTGAGCAATACACCCTGACAAATACAATAATTGTATTTTCAGAATGTTTGTAATCAAAATCAGTGATTGCAATCACGTCTCTAGGCAACACCGATTTAAACACATTTAAACCTACCCTTAAGCAAACAGAATTGCTCTATCACACCAACTAAGAGAAGATTTATCTTTCTTTAGAGATGACTTAAAAATTGTGCGAGAACTTATTTTCTATGCCACACTGCCGACTGTCACATCCTATTTTAATTCTTCATAATTTTTCGTTTTTAAATTCTGTAAATAAAAAACAGTCAAACTATAACTCACTATACTTACAGAGGGCGATCAATGTTATGCGGACACTTTGTTTACCAAAATTGTGCGGACCTCTGTACTTACAGTCATAATAAACAAATTCTCATACTTCATGTTTTTCAAAATTTTTTGGAAATGTGGAAATGCTTACTGCAAAATTCTATGATTTATACAACTAACATAATAAAAAGTTAAAAAATTTAAAAAATAGCATAATTCAGCCATTATTGATCCAGTCAATGCGTATTTACCATCATTCGAATCCTCTCAACGAGATGAATCTAATGAATGTAAAATCATAAAATTTTAATCACTAGATACCAAAATATCTTTAAATGTCCGCATAATATTGATCGCCCTCTGTACTATGCTCATAATGTATTCATAAATTGAATAAATCTCCGACTCGTTTCTCTTCTGTCTTCACCGATTCCCAGAACTTTTACCATATATTCATTTTCGTTCATTGTTAGTTTTAATATTTTTTCTTACTTCCATTCTCAGTCTTCTAATTCTTCGTTATTTCTCATAATTCACTAATTCACTTCCTTTTTGTGATGCGTCAATCAATAACTAAATAAACTAAACATAATTTTGCCGTTATCTTGATTCCACATGGTTATTGTATATTTATGGAACTTTGACAAAGTCAAATCTTTATCTGGAAATATGACCGCATTCTCAGATATTTATAGTATTTATACCAATCAAAAATAAGAGATCGTATTACTATGGCACAGCGCAGTTCGAGCAATCAGGATTTTTTCCGTAAATAGAAGAACCTAGGTTCTTTATCTCCTTGTTAAAGACAAATGCGAACATTATGATAAACGTTACAAATACCTTCTCTAACTCATGTCTTTATTAAACTTGCTATAATTTTAGTGACAGGCTTGAAAAAGGTTACGAATATACTAAGTTTGATTGATTATGTACTACGCCTCATACTAAGTTTATAATAACTTTCACTAATAAGAAATTTAGGATAATAACCGTTTTTTTTTCTTAGAAAAATGTTAACTTCACAAAAAAAATCATTTTTCGCAGATTCGCAAACGAAACCTTACGATACTTCATATAATCGACTTAAGTGTGTTTTAGTAAGAAAAAAATATTTTTTAGATTTTATAACCAAAGAAATATACTGCATGTACTCTTTATTTTAATCTTTCAAATTTAAGGCATTAGTAATACTACGAAATAAACCCGTCGGTTGGAAAATCGAAGGCATGAATTATTATTGATTTCAAATCCAATCGATCAGTTTTTTTTTAATTAATTATAAAACTTGATAGATTACATCCAATTTATAAATTGTAATGATATACAACAAAAAAAATTAAACGAAATAACTCAAAATGTTAAAGAGAAAATTAGTACCAACAATGAGGAAAAACAAAATAACCAAGAAATAAGCAATAATAAAAATGCTATTGTTGATGGGGATAATATTTCACAATTACAATGGCGGAAAAGGGCATTGGAATTGGCAAATAATGTCGAATCATTAAAGCGGCAATTATGTTTGATTGAGCTAGGTAATTAATAATAATTTTTGTTCTTGAATAATATTTAATAATCTTTTTCTTGTTTAGAACTTGAAAACACAAAACAAAGTACTGTAGCGAATAAACGGAGGAAAACAAAGGCTCAACAGCCTACTTCTATGTCGGGAACCGTTGAAGGAGATATTGTTTCTTCGACTTTTACAAAGAAACAATTAGAAAAAAGATTTTCGACAAAAAGAGGATTAAGAAAATATCAGGATCCTGATGTTCAAATATTTCAAAAGATTCCAGGAACTGATGGTAATATCAATAAACTCATAAATTGAGTTTAAAATTAATGTGCTAATATTTAAACTATTATTAAATTAGATACTTGGGGACAATTTGACATTAACCAAGCAATGTCTTTCTTACAACAAATAAAGCCATTATTGCCAGTAGCAAATACAATATCGGGAAAATCAACTATTGCAATTCATCCAAGTTTAGAGTTATCATCTATGAACTCTGGAGCTATGATAGCACAAACTATCATAAAGATCATAAATTATATGAGTATAAAGTTGACGAGTTTGTTGGAGATATTTCAAACAAATGCACCAAAAAGCAGTAATCTAAAGCGGACATATTCAACTTGTATAAATAATTTTGGTATTGTCTTGAAAAAATTATTAGGTATTTAAAATAATTTATTTATTCATGCTGCTTATGGATCACATAGTGTTGACAATAAACATAAACTTTAATTTGTGTAGTATTTCTTGAATCGCCATTACTTTCAAACTTTGAGAAAAATAATATCATTTCAACTATTGCAACGTCTTTTACATTCTTGGTTAAAGCTATCCACATATTAACTATAGTGAAAATTGAGGAACTAATGCGAGAAGGTAATGAATCCGAAGATATTATCGACGAATCAGAGATATCTTCGGAAATTCAAGACCCAAGAGATGTAATAACGTTCGTTTTAATTCACATTTGTAACGAAATTGAACCAAGACTTAAAGAAGCAGTTTGTTTTATGGCAGCAAAAGAGTGCCTTCAATTAATCATTAAAGAATTCAACATGTATGAAGAATCAACAGATACGAATTCTTTTATCAGTACGATCATATCCAATATTGGTTCAGAAAAAACTGGTTCTAAAACTATAAGTGGTATTGTATGTAAGGATACTACATATTATTTGCTATGGATTCTTGAAGAAGTATTAGTTAACAATCAACTGGACAATGAAATTCTCTCAGGTAAAGATTCATATTAATCGCTTTAATTTAATATTAAAAAATTAACTTGTCACTTGCAGGAGAAACGATCAAGAACATATCTACATTGTTGGAAGCATCAATATTAAAAAATAAAACTTCTGCATATGGAGATGCTTTTACAATATATTTATGTAATATTTGTGAAAAACTTTGGGATCAGTTAGGCTCTATTTCTTTCATTGACTTACTTGAAAAATTATTTACTGGATAAAATTATGTATTAAGGATTATTTACTGTGAAATAGGCATATTAAATGATCAATTTTTTATTAAACATACAAATATAAACCCGCAGGTTACATCATTTACTTACTATACACAATTATTTCTCTCACTGTTTATTTCTGACCGGAAATCATCATAGTAAACCAGCCTTGGAGAATTGGATATAATATAACACTGAGGTTTTATATTTGTTAAAATGGAATATTTTCTATTATCCAAAATTATTACAAAAATATATATTGGATGAAAGTATTTTTTCGTACTCCGGTACAGATAACTTCGGTTTATTGTTATTAGCCGCAAATGGCTGCGGCACTGCTGCGGCTAAACTTTACATTAAGGATAAAACCAGAATTTTCTTCAACTGACGCACTAACATGCATGCGTTTGACATTCATGCAGCTGATACTTTTTTGGCGTTCATTTATTTATGAAATAATAATACTATTCCGGAATTGGATTTTTTTTTTCGTGAATCGGAAAATTTATAATCTGTAATTCAATAATATTATTTCTGTATTAAAATTTTTAACCGAATTTCAATCTAAAATTAGAAGCTACAAAAAAAATAAATGACGTCTGAGCGTCTTGAATTTTGACAGACGTTTTATTAATATTAATTGCCCCCGTTTTTCTTAAAAATATCGGAGAAATTTAAAAAATATTCCTTTCGTTCATCCTTTTCCATTTAAATAACAATGTTAACTTTTATGGTAAGTGGTATGGTCATTAAAGATCCTTCGTGGGAATTTTTTAAAAGGTTCAAAGTAACACGACTTCGTAATTTTTGAATTTTTATTATTGTTACAGACTTACAGCTAATATACATTATATCTTAGCGTAGTTTTTTTTAATCGAAGAAAAAATTATAATTGTATAAAAAAATTGGATAGGGAAATGAAAAAAAAACCCCCAAAAAGTTCTTTTTAAAAAAATTTACTATCTACAAATTATAAAAACGATCTATGAAGTCATTATCTAAACTCTCATAAAGTAAATAAGAACTAGGCGAAAATTAAAACTAATTTACATTTTATGAACAAATTAAATATTCTAATAAACAAAAGAGAGACTCTTTCTATAATGTAACTCTAAGAAGCTTCTTCTTTAGTAGGCTTTCCTGTATTAACATTAGTTGCCGGAAATAGTTCTGCCAAAATTTCATTAAGAATTTCCCCATATTGAGGATGATTTGCTAAATCCGATAAAATATTTTTGAATCCAGTTGTTTGTCTAATATGAACAAAGTTTAAAACAACATATTTCATCGCATGTTCCTTTAATTCTGGATATTTCCATGCAGTTCCAAACAAAAATTCCGCAGCGTCATTTACTGTCAAATAATTAAAAATCTCATTTTTTGCTTGTATACGTAAATCATCTATTAAATATTTATCAGCAATTCTAAAGAGATCCAAAGCGGTAACGTTAAGTTGTTCATCCTTTTTAAACGTGACTTTATTTGTGTAAAGGAATCGTAACATCTCCAAAAAAGTTTGATAATGAAAATCGGTAACTTCAATGACGTGATTGCATCTTGCTTGATGATTATTAACGTTATTATTAGAATTTCTTCTTTCTCTAGCTTGTTGTATAGGTTCTGATTTTCCATTCGAATCTGATTCTAACCATTTTCCTTGAAATATCAATTGAAAATATTTGGATCTTGCGGAAAGAATCGATGAATTGGCATAAATAGTATGCCCTTGAATGTTGAATTGAACGTCGGATGTTGCCGGATTGTTTAGTTGTCCTTCCCATGCCTTCACTAAATCTTGCGGAATGAGATCAGGTAATTGGGGGTTACTCGGTAAAGGCCATTTTTGCGAAACCATTCCCATTTCAGCTCGATCAAATTCGACACCAAATAAAACATGCTCCGGTAAATTTGCTTTATTAAAGAAAGCTTCCCAACCTATAAAATTTATAAAAAAAAAAAAGTTAATATTCGTCATAATAAATCGATCCGTTAAATACGCATATATAAAAAAATATACCCCATCCAGATAATTTAGCTGAGAATGAGTTCATTTTCACCGATTGTTTTTTAAGAAAAATCTGATTTCTTGCGTTTTTTAAATATAATTTAGCAGTTAATATACTTCTTCTTGACCATATTCCACTAGAGTTTGTTTCTTCATGATTTGGTATGGCAAAAAGAAATGCTGCGCAATGACCAGGTTCTTCTGAAGAGTTCTAAAAACAAATAGAAATTATAAAATTAAGTTTAGAAATTTTGTTAAAAAGAAGGCAAAATCAATAACTTTTAGATCTAATGTATTATTAATTATCCTATGCGTACAGGTATGAACTCGAGTTGCCAAAACATATCGTGGGAAGTGGCAAAAGGGGGACTATATACAGTTGTGTCAATCTTAGAAACGCTAGAGAGAAGGAATTCATAACAACTTTTGGTTTTAAGAGTTTTGAAAGCCGAAGACATAACTAAAAAAAAAAGAAAGAAAGAAACAAGAATATATGACAAGTTTTTTTATGCGGAATTGTTTGAAAAATGAGAAGCTCAAAGTTTAAGCACAGCAAACAAATGTAGTATCTAAATGTTACGAGAATGTTACACGAAACGCGATTACACAAAAATTTATTACAACAGAAAAAACGTGCGATACTTTAGGAATCGCTTCCCAACTAACCAAACCGCTTTTTTTTTAAAAAAAATTCAAGACGGTAAGAAGGAAAATACCGATACCGATACGGTTGAGATAATTTTTCTCCCTTTATATATAACCGAGTAAATTTCTGATCAGTAGTTAATCATTAATCAACAATTACGCTCAAATTTCAAATTTGTTATGTTATGGTGATACAAGTGGAACTCATGACCTTACGATATTACATATTTGGTATAGGTTTCTGTATGTTCATATGATATATTCAGGGGTTACAAATCGTAAAAAAACACAATGTCAACTTATGTGACTGACCAAACTTAAGATGATCGAGATTTAATTTGTTGATCTTCCTAAACGGTATATTAGGATATTTAAAAAGGAAATAGTGTTAATCTTCCGCCGAAAAATTTTTACAAATGTCACACATTTCTATAACAAAAAGTGAATCTTGCCTTTTTTCTTACTAATTTTGAAAGAAAAGTAATTGACTTTTATAAAAAAGAAATAATATTTTTTATTCTAAAATCAAAGTCTCATATTCGGCTGCATAAATCAATAATTTGATTATGTAAAATCAATCTAGGAATTATAAGGAACTTGTGATAATTGAACTTAACTCATGACGCCTGCCAGAAATTAAGTTGATGTGTACAGTAAATACTGGTGATTGGCCAAGTTACGTCCAACTGACTAACTGACTAAATTCTTACAATGTCCGTATGAAAATAAGGCTTGGCATTTTATTCAGCAAATGCTTCTGATTAAATTCTTTATAGCGATTGTAGTTGATGATAAATAAAAGCTTGTTCGACTTAATATATAGTTTTAACAGTTGTACTTTACCAAAGCAAGGATTAAACAATTTTTTAAATATCATCCGTCTTTTCATTTTATTCTTTTATTGGAGATATCTAAATTTTTTCGGAAAATAAGTTTGTAGGGAACTGCCATTGTTTTTAAGGCGGGCTCAAATTCCTCTCTTCAATCTTTAAACTCGATACTTCATTGCCCAATTGATTTCGATTATGATGATGGTTACACAAAATGTGAGTATAAAACTAATGTGTCTTCACTAGTTTAAATTATAATTATTATTATCTTCAATTCTCAAGTCTTTATAAGTATGTCTCTAGTACAAAAGTCAATATTTCATACTCTAACTTCCGAGGCCGGTTTAAGGTTGAAAAATAATGGAGAGGGACCACACGAACTGGGTAGGTACTAAAATTATATTTAAACGCGTGTTACGCGAAGTGTTTTACAGCGAATTTTATAATCATGACGCGTCTGCCAGAGATAATGTCAAGATGGAAAAAAAAATTTTTTTATTAATTGATTTTTCAAACTGATTAACCTTCTTGTTTGACGTTTTAAACGTTAAATAGAGATAGAACCTTCAACTTTTCGACGCGAACTTTGTCAAAAGTTATTGTCGCATCCGCAGTATCCTGATCCTATTATTGATCAATTTTTAGAAGCATTACAAGAAATATTGGATGAAAACCCAGCTCAATTTATAACGTGCTTAAAACCTCTTTCGGTGAACGAACAGTCAAGATTGTAAATAATACAAAAATTTGCGTTTAATTTTCTTACTCTTAATTTATTATTGTATTGACCATAAAAATCTTTATTTAATCCAATTAGCGGTACTGTGGCAGATAGCTTAATTAGAATTCTATTGGGCATCGATTTTATCCAATCAAAGCTACTTGATCAATTATTAGAGAGATTACCGACATTCATTTCAGATTCGGATAATGATAATGTTGAATCACCAATTCCACGATTGATATTGCAACAATTGAAATGGCTGGAGTATACGGTTGACCCTCTTCGTTTAACAGAAAAAATCTTAGAGGTAAACACATAATAAATATGATAATGTAGTTGATGACCTATTAAACTTGATTTTGATTATTATATTAAATTATCTTGAAGATGATACCCATCACTCCTTTAGACATCCAAAGAGAAATTATAACAAATTTACCTGAAATTATTAACGATTCAGAACAAAAGGTAATGAATGTATTTTAGAATACAATTTTATAGAATGATTACCAAATCTTTTAATATTTTTAGACGGTTATTCAAGCCCTGATAGAATTAATGGACCAAAACCATCGATTAATAGTCCCCATTCTTGATGCACTCTCTAATTTTATAATACAAGAAGATTATATGAGTAAAATTCGTGAAAGTGTCTTTGATCAGCTTGAATCAGCAGATTTGGAAGATTTACCACTTATTGTCAAGTTCTTGCTTCAGACGGCTACTTCTGAAGATGCTTTCATAGTATGTTTCATTGGCAATTTTATTTGACAAATTTTATAAATGGTTAAGTACTTAACTAATTATCTTATAGATTATTAAACAAATTAGGGAAAGAGTCGATTTTCGTTCAATAGGAAGATTGCAGAGCGAAGCAAACCAATCGAAGCGCAATCAAAAGAAGAAAAAGGAACAGGTTCCTGAATCTTTGATCCTTGATTCAATTAAAAACGGAATTCAATTTCATAAGTTCATTATGGATGCTTGGATTAAAGCAATTAATGATGTTAAAATGCCGGTACACGTTTTGACATATAATTTTTGAAAAAGATTTTGAATCTTAGAAAATTGACTGGTTTATTATTTTTATTAGACAGATCACATAATTATTGATGTATTAATTTTGTTGATTATGCATTCAATCCCGGGCACAAAGAAAAAAGTTGAAAGTATATTTCGCAAAAAGATTGAAAATGGTCTTTTTACAAGGAAGCTTTTAGAAGAAGCCATCACGTGTCATTATGAAGGTTTACAAGAATATTTTAATAATATTATTTCACTTTCGGAAAGTCTTCTTCGATCAAGTCAACAGCAAGCAACATTAGCACGAGCCGCTTGTTCACTGTATAAAAGTTCTTTCATAGTATTCGAAACTTATGAACAACAAGAAATTATAGCCTCGTTAGTAACACACATCGGGAGTGGTTCAAATACTGAAGCAGATTCTGCATTATCAGTACTTTCATATCTCGTTGAAACTGATCTCGTAAAGATATGCCGATTCACAATTTTTGTGAAAGGGATCTTGGATTATTTGGATAATCTATCAATAGATCAAATTAGAATATTATTTGATGTGTTAAGCAAACTAATATGTGAGGTAATTTCCTAAGTTCATAGTGTTTAAAGAAGTTATTCGAACAACTAGTTATTAATTAAGATTGAAATTATTGAAGGATGGGGATGGTAACAGTGGCTTACTTTCCGAGTTTTCAATTATTATTCAAAAACAATTGTCGAATCCCAGTGAAAAATATAAACAGATTGGTGTCATTGGAGCTTTAGCTTTAGTGAAAACTCTGGGCGCCAAAGAATTAAGTTCAAGTGATGACCCAAATTCTAGTAAGTTACAAAAATATTTTATTAATATGCGTATAAAGTATTATTAAAAAAATGTTTTTATTAGGTTTAAAGAACTCAGAGAAACGTAATCAATTCTTGAATATAGTAAAAGAAAATCTTACTAAAATTGAGCGACATTGTGTAAGATCAATGGTAAAGTAAACATAATTTAATCGTTTCACGTATATTTACTATATTATCTTGAAATTTATCCTCCATTTTTTTTAAGGCTTGTCTTTCTTTTGCGCTTGACGAGCTCGCCTATTTTATTTCTCATGATCTTTTAGATGAGGATCTCGTCATTTGGATCAATGATAAATTAGCTTCTCCGTTTCAAGATTACTTTATCTTGGATGAAGATGATGTATCAGTCTATAATAAGGAAGCTTATCACTTACCACGGATACCAATCGAGTCCTGGATGAAAATAGATGTGAGAAAAAATAAATCGCTTATCTCTTTTTATTATTTATTGGTCCCTTTTCGTGTTCTCACGGTTATTGCATTATAATTAGGGTGAATTATTAAATATTATTTATCCTTTATTGTGTGAGCCATATGTATCCACAGATGTACGCACAAGTCTTGGTGTAAAACGCGATTGGATAATGAGCTCTTGTTCAATGTTTAAATTATGGCAAGCGTGTGAAAAGGCCAAAAATAAGGGATCATTAGAAGAAATCGATGCCTTATTGGGTATGGGGGTACTTATGTACGAAAAACAAACAGCAGATGTAAGTTTTTATTTGTATTTTTCTTCACGTTTATCCTTTTTTTTTTTGTTGATTATTATATTTCTTAGTATATGAAAAGCAATAACTATACAAAATTAATGTGCGAAACTGCATGTAACGCGTTATTTTATGCTATTAACTGGTGAGATATTTGATTGATTTATTAATTTGCTTTTCCTAGATTAAGACTTAGTTCATAATGGTTTACGAGATAGATTTTAATTTTTTTATATGTACTAATATAATTAGGTTCCGAGAGATTGTCAACGCATTTTGGAGTCAATCGGATATTGATGATACAACGTGTAGTAAGTTTTATTTTCATTATTTACCGATTTTATTTACTAACTTAATAAGAAATAAACTTTGTTCAATTTGTTAGAAAAAATAATAATAAGGTTACAGAATATAAATGAATTAGAGGACCTCTTGACCGAGTTATTAGAAATAACTCCAACCTTTCAGCCCTTTGGATTTGGAGTACCCGCACAAAAATCGGTTACAAAAGTCAGGGCTATTGCCGTACCAACTGATTCTTCACAAAGAAATATTATTAGAACAGGCAAGACAGCAAGAAGATCGGCCATTAGTAAAGGAAAGATCCTAAGTGCTCGTAGAATTGAAGAACAAGAAGAGGAACGAAGCAAGATTAATGATTCTGTTTCGCAGTTTACGTGCGCTGCGGATTTAAGACCCTTAATGCGTGAACTTGAAATGGAAATATTTGGTATCTTAAAGTATGGAGAATTCAAAAAGCCTCAAGAAGATTATGGTGATAACGATGATGGTCATAAAGATAATGAATTCAATGAATCACCTGATGATGAAATTCGATTAAAACCTAAAGAAATTATTTATCTTCTTGAAGATCTTAATCGAAAACTTGAACACAAAATATCACCATCACCTACTAATATACCCTTTTTTGCTAAGAAGTTTAAAAAGAACGAAATCAATACAAAATCTAAAGGATTTGATTTAATTACGCGACAATCCGCATTGGAAGTTGT
The DNA here is from genome assembly GCA_019425655.1 of Rhizophagus prolifer. Lineage (NCBI taxonomy): Eukaryota > Fungi > Glomeromycota > Glomeromycetes > Glomerales > Glomeraceae > Rhizophagus > Rhizophagus prolifer. The sequence continues at coordinate 14,493 of NQWY01025179.1, forward strand.
TAGTACAGTCTCCGAAAAGCTTTTACCACTTCTATTAATTCAATTTGAATCGATTTGTAACTTACTAGATCCAGACAATGATGTTTTGTTAGAAAGAAATGAGTTAAATGAAACCCAAAAGTGTCTTGAGCTATTACTGGAAATAATTCATCGGCTGGTTTCATGGTCTGATTTGGAGAGCCCGGATAATGCACAGACGTTAATCGACATTTTGAACCAAATTTCTTCAAGAGATGATTCTTTAACCGAATCCACGGCTACGCCAATTCGACGAGATTGTCTTCAAAAATCTATCACGGATGCATTTGAATATTTACTTAAATTTTCATCAAAAATTCCAACTGCAAATTTGGCTATTTTATTTCATAAAATACTTTGTAAAATTAATGAATTTGCGCCTGATCCAAATGAACTATCTGTTAAATCCGGGGACATTGCACGATATTTTGCAACTTATCAATGGCAGGATCGAAAACAATTGAAACCTTCCTCAATTGTATATCTTATACAACAAGATATACATTATTCGACAGATAAAGTAGAAAGAATCAAATACTATGCTGATTTGGTCCTTCCTTCTCTTGAAAATAATGAGGAAAAAGTATTACAAGAAAATCCATTATTTAGTAAGGATACGTTTCAGCACTTCTACAAGGCCTTGTCTATAGAGTTGATCGAAACTTTACGGGAATTTAAGATGAACGGGACTACAGAAGAAATCTTAACGCAATTTACCAACATGGTTTATTGTTGGCAGAAATTGGTTTCTTTTATAAAGAAAAATCATAAACGTGTTATACTTTCCGTGGTGTTGAGATGTGGTCGTGGTTTTATTGACTTGTTTGTCAAAAAAGTGTTACCATTCATCAATGAGAGTTTCAAGTTACATCGAGATATAATATTGATAATTTTTAAAGATTTTCAGAATGCAACTCGAAATATTCAGACGCTTTGTACACATGTGAAGGTAGTTAAAGATACTATGTTGGCTGCGATGGTCCCAGCTGTGAAAAAGTCTTTGGAAATAGTAATTTTCCAAGTTAAGGCTATGTTACAACATAATGGGTATCCTCCTGAAGCATTTTTCATGGGAGCTCTCAAATTCCGCGATATTGAAGGAAATATAATTGATCCTAATATGCCTATAGACGAGGATACAAGAGATGATGTAAATTCAGTTTTGATAACGAGATTGCATCAAATACTTCAAGATCTACTGATAAAATTCGTAAACGAAAAGGTAAAAAGAAAACTAATAACTCACAATTTGAAGAAATGGAAGATGGCTCATCTGAAAAGAATGGCGGCCATGTAACTGAAGATGAAGAAGTAGATGATTTATCAGTTGCAAAGACTGATTCGATAAATTCTGATGTAGAACAAGATATAATTGACCTTTTAGATGAATATAATGAAGAGAAAGAATTAGAGAGTTATAATAGAAAGCGTAGCAAGTGTGTAGATGATGATGAGAATGAGTCAGTAGCAACATCCTCCTCAAAATCAACGCATAAACGATCAAGAATAGAGGACAATTTTTTGTACTTTAAAAAATTATCTAATAAAATTGGGGTGTTTTTTTGCAAATCAGCAAATCAGCAGTATAACGTAACAATTTTTTTGATTCACATAATGAAAACTTTCTAGTTGTATAAGTTCACTACTGCATTTCGGAAGTAAAATATACCATATATCTTAATTATTTTATAGTTCACGGCAGGTTTGTTTTCTTTTTTGGAAAAAAAGGAAATTTGTGCTCATGATAAATGAATAGTTGTAATATTTCTAAACATTATTTATCATCCGCTGCAGAAATAAGCCACTTGTTTATTCGTTTGTGTTTGATATTTTTTTTTAAAATATATATT
>NQWY01025185.1:0-11094 GCA_019425655.1 Rhizophagus prolifer
CCACAATTGTATTATATTTTCGTAAAAATACAGCATCACCTTTGTTAGAATATAAATTTGAAAATTTCATTATACTAATTTGAAAAATCAATATTAAAATCTATTTTTCTACATTAATAATTAAATAATTAAATGTTAAAAAAAAATATATTAACCAAATACGTACTTTATTTGGATCATTTTTTTTTTCAAACATATATAAATTTCATATCTTACCTATTGGTCCAGTTATTCCCATTTAACATTGAATTCCAGATTTGGAGCAGAATCCGGTGACATATCAAATTCTTTAATTACCATTTTCTTTTCTTTACTATATTTCTCGATTAATCCTCTATAAACAACTCTATCCAGATGATGATCTCCATGAAAGTTAAGGCGAAATTGCTTCAACTGCACCTTGCAATTATCAAAAAATCCTATCAATGAACTATTTGATAATAACATATGAATAAATTCCAAAGTATCCAAGCTTTTAGGTAAAATCTTTGCCATTTCAACAGTAAATCCGAGATCTATCAAACGACATGATCTCGTCAAAGATAACTTTTTCATGTTTATACATTTCTTTAAGATTGAGAATAAAGGTGTGATATCTTGTTTTTCGATAATAAACGTGCTGAAACTAGAAAGGTTCTTATTACAATTCTCTAATATACCTTTAAGCAATTTATGATTATTTTCACCTTCGTACTTGATGCTAAGTACGTTCAAAGTAGACATCATATTAGGGTTATTCATAATTTTAATAAAAGGATTAACACTATTTGACATTCTTAATCCATCCGAGCAATCGATGAAATCAAGTTTCAAAGTCTTCAAATTTGGGAAAGATGCATGATTAAAAATTCTTAGATGGCGTAATCTCATATTTACTTGAACCAAAGATAAGTTTTCCAACTGCTTGCATTTTAATAAAGATTCAAATCCAAGGTCATTTCCAATATTTGCATTTGTTAATTTGAGCTTCTTTAACGTATTCGCCTGAGTTGTCAAACTGGAAATGACTCCAGATATATTACCTAATTTATCAATTATATATCCCAAACTATCTCCCTTGATTCTTACTTGTTCAAGTTGTTTTTGTGATCTAATAAATTTAATCAATGGTTCTTGAAGATCATTGAGATTAAAATCGTTAATTCCAAGAACTTTTACGTTCTTAGAAAGTAATGATAAAGATGAAAGAACGTGATTTTTATAAATGCATCCACTAAGTTCAACATTTCTCAATTTTTTAAATGTCATTTTCTTCTTTTCATAAGCAATAGCAAATAAACTTATAAAGAACATATCAAGTCTCGTGATGAACTGTTCAACAGCTTTTTCATCAAAGCCATAATTATAATGAAAAATGGAAGTTTGTGGTCCTCGCTCGGAAGGTTCTCCAAATAAATCATTTTCATCCAAATGAAGAAGAATCTTATCAATAATAGCACCTCTTTTTACTATAATTCTCATGATTGTAAAAACAAACCCAAAAACTTGTTCTATTTCTGGAACATCTGGTAAGGGAATATTAATATCTAAATTAAGTGATCCTATTTCAAAATCATTTTGAAAAACTTTCTTTCCTTTCTCCTTTTCTGAATTATTTTTGTCTGAGGAAGTAGTTTCATCATATTTATTATTTGATTTACTTTCCTTATCTTTAACGTATTTCATAACAAGGAGGAAAATATTATGAAAATCAATATGTGTAATAAAAGAAGGATAATCAAAAGACGCATCTGGTGGCAAAGAACATTCTATTTTTCTCTTTTGCTTTTTCGTTATCCTCGACCCTAGCTTCAATTTCTTTCTTTGTTTCCTCATCATAAGAACCTTTCATAATTTTGTCATAATTCTCGCGTATAAATCTTTTCATAAATTCTTTATCCTTTACGATGAATTTCAAAAGAAGAGGAACAATCTTGGTATGATATTTTAAATCAACATCACCGCGAAACGGATTATTCCAAAGATATTTTATGCCGTTGCGACACCAGTTACGATTTACTAATATAATAGAATATAATGTCTTGATATCATCAATATTCATAAAGACTTCTTGTAAAATTTCGTTTGGAAAAGACGCCAGAGTTTTTTTTCGCCCGATTGTGATCTTTATATGTAAAAAAATTCACATGCTCGAGGCTTATTACACAATCTGAGCAATATTACTTTACTATAAATGTTATGTAAACACGCCACTGATTATTCGATTTATTGCTTGTACTCATGTGAATTTTGTAATTCGAGTAATATTACAATGATGGATTACTTCATGAAGGTATGATCTACTGGAATGGAGTTTTAAATTTATTGTTTCATAGGCATGATTTATTTAAGAAAAACTTAATACTTAAAAACTGAAAATATGATTTTACGATCGATTTTTATTTGAAGAGCTATATAGGATCTATGTATAAATTGACCAGTTTTTTCTTCCAACTCATCTTAGTTAAAGTAATTTTCATATGCAGAGTTATTACATAACTGTTAAATATTACTCTGGATAAATCAGATTAATTCTTCTTTTGGAAATGTATCCTTGTATTTTGATTGTAAAAGTATCTACTTTGAAATTTAAAAAAACGTTAAAAGATACCTTAAGTTTGCCCTTGAGCTGTAAAAGCATCATCATTTATTAAATTATATTTTGTTATAGATAATAACCTTCAATATTTTTCGCTTCATTTGTTTATCCTCTATTGAAAATTAAAGCTATCAGAAGTTTCACCTTTTAAATTAATTAATGACTATTTTATATTGAATATTGAACAATCTCTAGCATTTGCACTTCCATTTGTTCTTCTCAATAACTTACTCTTTCATATCATCCACAATTCCAAATATTGTTCAAATATTTGTGCGTCAGATGTTTAATCAAGGTAAGAATTAAGGTTTGAAATTTATGCAGCTTTTTATATTAATTTGCATTTCGATAATGTTTGTCATACAAAAGATAGAAAAATGTTACTTACGTTAAAAAGTTGGAATCACGTGATGTATATTATCAAACAAAAAATCGGTTTTTCAAGTTTAAATTTATTAGTTTGCAACAAATGTGGAATGATTTTGTAGAAAATGAAAAAAGAAGCTAATACCAAGAAAAGAAAAAGAGTGACCAATCGTTATTATATGATAAGTGCGATTATGCACGTCTTTTTTTTCAGTTTTTTCTTTTTTCATTGTTATTTTACCAAAAATAAAAATAGCAAATTCCGAATAGAAATTTATTTTATAATGAGACGGCTAGATATTTATACATTTTATCTAATTATTGGAAGTCTGGGACTCACCTAATTAAAACAACAGGTTAAGTCTGGTATTACCGGAATAGATACTCCATCACCTCAATTTATATTTATATCATTTATTTCTGCCACCTTTGTCTATAAGTATTTCAACAATGTCAAACGAAGATATCAATTCCTTTAAAGTACCTTCATCCCTTTTAACACACTCGAAAAACAACTCTGTGTCAACTTTAAGTACTCAAGATTCACACGAAATAAATATTGAAGATGAAATTCCATTATTATTAACCTCACCTAAGCCAATTCATAATAATAATTTAAAACAATTTAATTCAGAAGAAATTTATCATAATAAATTTTCAAATAACTCTAGAATTTATCATCTTAGTATAAACCATATAAATTCTTTTTCAACAGAAAGAGATAGAATAATAAAGAAAAGACGATGTAGAAAGATCAAAGATTTTTGGAATTGGTTGATTGATTCTAAGCATCCAAAGAGAAAATTTTCCCTTATTATATTAATTATTTTGGCTATAGTTTTTTCAATATGTAAGTTAATATTATAATTTTTCGCTGTCTTTTTAATTTAACATTAACGTTAATATATCTTCAAATCTTTATATTATAAAGTTGCAATTAAAGGACTTCGCGATTCAACAATATATATTCTAGCAACCATGGTTATAGTATTCCCATCTTTACTTTATCTTTGCAAATCATAAAAAATTCAAGAAATTCTTTATATTAATTTTCTATTTTCTATATAAGGTATTATAATAGAACTAATAATTTAGAAAGTCATTAATGTAATGGGAGTTTAATCGTTTTTTTTTGTGATTTTCGTATTATGTAACATGTAACAATTGTATGTAACGACCTTCTTTACCTTAGTTGTAATCGAAACGAAAATCACATGTACACTTAGTATCAGTTATAATATGTTATAGACTAACTTAAAATAGAAACAAAATTAAAAATTAATAATCAATGGTGATACATTTAGTACTGACCAACAGTAATAATAATTTGGCATCCGTAAATGTAAATTAAGTCGAAAATTCTAATTCAAAAAGGAGTACTTTTTTTAAGATTTTACTTTATTCTATAAGAAATTGAAAAGATTTTCTTTATGAATATTGATCATTTTTTTTTTTTAAGGAGTAATTTATGATCTGTAAAACATATTGAACTTTCACGAGGATGTGAACTTCAAAATGAGGATTCTCTTTTCATTTTGTTTTAATGAAAATATATCTAATTGGTTTGATACTGCGGGTGGTCATGATTTACAATTAAAAAGATAAAATAAAAATTTTATTATTTATTTCGTTTATATTCATGACATTAAATCTTTTAATTTTTTCGCTCATTATCAATATGTCGACCGATTTATAATATTTCTCTCATATTTCAGCATGAATTATCAAGAAAGTACTACCTCGATAGATGAAGACCGCTCGGATTTCAAAGATGATTCTTTCGCTCCTTCTTTAACAAGAGATTCAGTCATTACCTACACTACCGATCTTGAAGATAGCAGTGTATTATCATCGGGAACTGATTTGGATTATGATGTTGTGGAAAAACCAATAAAAAGAAAAAGTTCTACAATACGACCCAATACTCCTCCTTTTTATCGTCAAAGAAGGTTTTGGGCTATTTGCACAGCCGTTTCAGTTATTCTTTCCGCTATATTTATTCCTCTTTTATTCTTGGTCATAATTCCAAATGTAGCTCGAGACTCAGTTAATAATTCAGATATGACATTTGATTCTATACTCATTACAAATCCAACAAATGATAGTTTCACCGTTAGTATGTCAGGAACAACTAGCGGTACCGGTCCATTTAGTGCAAAAATAGATTTTAATGGTCTCGTAGATATTTTATATAATAATGTTATCCTTGGAAGCGTAAAAATAGACCCTATTGAAGTTTCTAATGGAAAAGGTACTGTGACGGGAGCACCAAAATTATTTACTATTGGAGATAAAGAAGCTTTTAAAGAATTTACAAAAAATGTATTAACAGCAAAAGAATTTGAATGGACCCTACAGGGAAGTGCGAACGTGAGAGCTTTAGGAACTAGCGTAAATAATTTAAAATTAAATAAGAAACTTAAAATTCCTGGCAGTAATAATTATGTAACATCATTGGTAGATTTAAAAATAACTGAAAATCCAGATAAAACACTTAATATGGAAGCACTAACAAGTATATTTAATCCTTCGCCTATTGGCGTTGAAATTGGAGATATGACCGTACAACTTAAATATGATCAAACCATAATAGCTATCACAACAGCCAAAAATGTCACCATTGGACCTAAAACAACTAATATAACCATGTCAGGGACTACAACGTTACCAGCAACGGAACAAGATAGATTAAATCTTATAAAAGTTACAAATGCTTATCTTACAAATACACCAGTTAATACTACAGCTACTATATTATCCGTGGTAACTAAAAATGGACCAGTAGATTGGTTAAATTCAGTTGTTAATAATCTTTCATTACCTGCCGTAGTTGGTAATAATCCTATTCCTCCAAAACTTATAAACAATATTGACCTTGGTGAAGAAAACTTTAAATTTACATCTGATCAACCATATTCTCCAACGATCTCTTCGAAAAATGCAGTAGCCGGATACAATTTACCTTTTAATATTAGTTTCACAATTTTACAAGTAGGACAAAAAATAACCATAGCACATAATAACAATGATATTGCTACAGTTGAAAGTCCTGAAGTACCGGTAATCAATACCAACAATCAAATATTCCTTAATATTACAGAGACAAAAATGCAAGTTCTTAATAATGAGAAATTCTCCGAATTTCTTGTAGATATGACAACGAAGAAAGAATCCGAAGTTGTTGTCTATGGAAAATCAGATATTGTCGCTAATACTAATATACTTGGTCAAGTTTCAATTCAAGGACTTCCCTTTAATATAACTTCAACACTTCAAGGTTTCGATCAATTTAATAGCGATGGAAATCCTCCTACTATCGTAGATCTTACCATTTTAAACGGAACTCCTAATCAACTATATCTGGGTATCCTTGTAATTCTTACAAATCCTTCAAAATATTCTACTTCACTCGGACAAATATCATTTGACATGTTCTACAAAGGCAAAAAAATTGGTACCACTGTTATCCCAGATTTAACTGTTGTTCCAGGACAAAACCCTGTTACTGCTTATGCTATTTTAGATGATCCAGAAAAAAGTGATAATTCAAAAGAACTTTTCAAATTCTTTCTTACTGGCCAGTCAGCTACCATAAATATCAAAGGGAACGACGAATCAACTGATATAGATAGTTTAAAACCAGCATTCAAAGCCATCGATATTTCATCAACTTTACCTCCTTTCACAAAACCATTTATCAAAAGTACTAAACTTGTGGTTGATAATCAAACTGCGGCTACCAATATGTCACTGGGAATTGCTGAAATATCCAATCCTTTCATTACTCCAATTTCAATTTATTCTGTAAACTCAACATTTAGTTTTAATGGAACTGTACTTGGATCAGTTGAACAAGATTTGCATAATAGCCCAATCTTCATTCCTGGCAACACAGTTCAAACTATTCAACTTCCTATTAAAATGGAAATTAATCCCTCCGCAACATTTTCATTATTAAGAACTGCAGCTTTACAAAAAAATTTGGATGTTACGGTGCTTGATTCATTAATCGCTCTCACTAATGTTACCGTTCCTGGGGCCGATGTAAATGTAAAGCCTACTCCGGATGCTATCAGAGCATTTGATCTTGGAAAATTTGTTACAACTGCATTGGCAGAAATCCCTGTCACAGTTAATATGGATTCTCAGGTTGCCATCGGACTTTATTTTATGTCAATGTCGTATAAGCAAGATGTTATCGCGAATACTGATGAAAGTATATTAAATATGATTCCTGCGCTTGCAAAACCACTTGTAAATAATATGGTAGATCAAACACAAATGGTTTTTGATTCGATATTTATTCAAAATATCGATGTTAATTCTTTTGATACTTTAGCTAGTGGTACAGTTTTAAATGTCGGTCCACTTCCTGCTACAATTAATTTCCCAGATGGTGTAAATATTTATTCGAATAATATTTTACTTGGAAAAGCAACCATACCTTCTATAACAACTGATCCTCTTAGTGGTACTGCTAAATTCAATAATGCTAGTAGATTTAACATAGCTGATGTTTCAACATTTGCAAGTTTCTCTGCGTTTTCTTATTCAGCCGATGTTATCCCGATGGAATTTTCATCTGATAATGTCGTGATCACATCATTCGGACTTCCGATAGGACCAGTTTCAATAAAAAAGACATTTCAAATGAATGGATTAAATGGCTTGAAACAATATACTTTAGGCAATTTAAACCCTTTTCCTTTCTCAGTTACGATCAATGTGGATAATCCCGCAAGTGTTGGTATCGAACTTGGTAAGGTCGTTTATGACCTCACTATCGAAAACGAATTAATTGCTACGATTACTAGCGACAGTGTCGTTATCAATCCTAAAGCCGTATCTAGTGTTACATTTCATGGAGATCTTAATTTAACCGATTCAAAACTTATTTCACAGTTCTTTTCTCCAAATCCTCCAACAATTGTCGCTCAAGGTATTTCAGTTGCGCCACCTAAAGCAACTGGTGAAGTAGTTTGGTTATCAGAAACTCTTAAGAGTTTCACGCTATCAGTTCCTTTTAGTGCGAGCGCATTAATACCTCCTAAAACAGCACAACCTGCAGCGCCACCTGCGGCGCCACCTGCAGCACCTGCGGCATAGGACCAATATTCATAGAATTCCAAAAAAAAAAAAAGTTAATATATATAATATTTCGAGATGAGATTTAAGAAGTTTAAGAGGTCGATGAACTCTTTTTTTTATAATGAATAATTCAGTATCATTTTTTTTTGTCATTGGAAAATATTTACAAAAATCTTGCTGAAAAACAATAAAGTTACCAAGTCTGTGTATGGTTTTTTTTTAAAAAAAAAATCATTCTTGGTTATCAAATTTGCGTGCCAAATTATCATGATAATCTCAATCTTGATCAAACCGATTTTTTTTTTGTTTCTATTTCACACGGGTTGCTTTTTTTTTTCGTAGTAACATATCCTAAAATATGGCAAACATTTATGGTATATTATTTCTTTAGTACTTTAATATGTATATAATATATTTGTTAAAACTAACTATCCCAATTTATTTTTAAAAGATATGCCTTCACTTTGTTCATTTGATACTGAATACAGTGCAGATTCAGTAGAATTTTGTCCATTCGAACCACTTTCTCAGTATTTGGCGTGTGGTACCTATCAATTATCAGATTCAGATTCTTCAAAACGAGAAACATCTCAAATTAACGAGAACAAAGGAAAAGACGAATTTAGTGAAGTTGATATGCCAAAAAAAAGACTTGGAAGATTATTACTATATAAAATGAGCAAGGATGAAGATGGTCATAAAGTACATTTTTATAAAAAAAAAATAAGACTTTTTTTTTTTTTATGAATTATACTTTACAGGCAGGAATTACAAAGAATTGATACGCCCGCAATACTTGATATGAAATGGTAAAACACTTTTATAATAATGAATTTTAAAAGTAATTTAGTTTAAATCAACTCATCCTTTCTTTAAATAGGTCACATCAACTTATTGATGACAAAAGAATTTTAGCTATAGCAGATTCAATAGGAACGATATCTTTATATAATCTCCTTCAAAATAATGTATTAAACGTTTTTTCAAAATTATTTTTCGTAATTTTTCGTAATTAAGTTTTCGATTACTATGTATTAATTTTGAAATTTCTTGAAATTTAAGAACCGATTTGATTTAGTTACAAAATATACAACAAATAATGAGGATTATTTATGTCTTTCACTAGATTGGTCAAATCGAATTGGAGATCTAGAGTAAATATAAGAATTATAATTTATCTTAAGAGTATTATAATTGTTTTTTACTTAAAAACTTTTTTTTTTTTTAATAGCCAAAAAACATCCATTGTCGTGTCTCAAAGTGATGGAAGCATTGTTGTATTATCCGTAGATAATCAATTTGGAATTCGTGAGACAAATAAATGGATTGCTCATGATTTTGAAGCTTGGATAGCTGCTTTTAATTATTGGGATACAAATTTAGTATATACTGGTTGGTTTACTTTATCTGAATTATTTTCATAGAGTATAAATTTTTATAATAATCATTTAATTTTATTTCAAATATAATCAGGAGGGGATGATTGTTTCTTTAAAGGATGGGATTTAAGAATAAGTCAATCAACTCCTTTATTTTCCAGTAAAAAGTATGAGAATCTTTAAAAGGAAGTAAATGAAATTATATATCTTTAATTGAAATTCTCTTCGAAAAATAGACATCAAGCTGGAGTATGCAGTATACAATCCAATTATCATTCAGAACATTATTTGATAACTGGAAGGTAAGATTTTATGCTAAATGATTTATTTTATATACATTCAAAGATTAACATTTTATATATGATAGTTATGATGAGAACATACTATTATGGGATACGAGATCAATGAAACGACCAATATATGATTATAATATTGGAGGGGGCGTATGGAGACTAAAATGGCATCCAACAAGAAAAAATTATTTCCTAGCAGCATGCATGTATAATGGATTTCATGTAATTGAAGTTGAAGATGATATAGCTATGAAAACAACTAATAGTTTTATGAAACATGAATCCCTTGCTTATGGAGTCGATTGGAATTATTCCGATCAACGGAATTCATTAATTGCCAGTTGTTCTTTTTATGATCATATAATACATCTCTGGTAATATTCTTATTAATTCATTTTACGTGTTTTGTAAGAAAATTTTTGTTAATTTTTATTTATTAAATTCATAGGGAATCTACCCTGGATTAAACAGAAAAAAAAAAATGAGGTATAGTATAACCAATGTACAAAATAGTAATTTCTTCTAAATCAACATCACTTTCTAATCAATAATCATACTTTCTCAGATATAATAATCGTCCATCTCGAGTATTCTCTACAATTTCGAAGTGAAAATATTCTTTTTTTTTTAAATGAAAGTTAGAGGGAAAATCTTTCGATGACATGGAATATTTATGGACTTATTAATGATTAGATAATAAAATTTTTGTGAAAATCCGAATATTAAAGCATCGAAAAAGATGGTTGTTACCTGTTATACCTACGCTGACCTAGATATTGGGTAAGAAAAGTGAGTGCGTTTAACGGGAATCATTTCAATGTCGTACAAATCATAAGATCATAATTACGCACTTAATCAAAAATCATTCTCAATAAAGTAGATCATAAACAAAGGAGAATATAAGGGATGAATAGAAAAAGAATAATTATCCTGTTTTTTTTTGTTAAAGTTATAATAAAATAATATTTGTTCTTTAAAGTTCCTTTTAAGGAGACTTATATTGATCTGATCTGGAAAAAAAAAAGATCGGGATAAAATTGGAATAAAAAGGGGTGTCAAAAATTTCATATGTCGCTCGCATTTCTTGTAAACAATGGATATTACAGTTTCCAAAAAAGGAATATTAAAATTATCAAGCCACATTAAAGCATGCGCAATAGTCCGCCAAGAGTCTAGAAAACTTGATTACCAATTTCGTCGTTGTTAAAATATAACTAAATATAACTTATACGTAATTATAGTTCCCGGTCCGACTTGAATTTCGTTGTATTACGAGGGATCTAAACAAATAAAATCTTTGATTCCATAATAGGATTTATTAAATGCTGCGTAAAATTATAACTTGAAAAAATGGAAAATTTCCGAGGATGACACATGTTCAACTCACAAG
>NQWY01025195.1:0-11200 GCA_019425655.1 Rhizophagus prolifer
ATACGAACCAAAAGCAAGTAGAAGAACAGAAAAATTTCCCATATAATTTTGATGAATCCGTAAATACCACTATAAATTCATCAATTACAATGGAAACATATTCACAAGCCAATTATACAAGTAGAATTCTTGATTTACCACCGCACTTACCAGAACCAACAAATTGCCCAAACCAACAAGAATTCATATCTTCAAGAATTATTATGCAAGTTGAACAAACAGGTAAAATTTTGATTTTATATATTTCTACTCATTTTTTTTCAAAATCATTGAAGTTAGTAACATATTATATTTTGTAATTATAGAAAAATCTGAATGTATAGAATGTGCGATCTGAATAATGTATAGAATGTGCAATTACTGATTAGGCTCGAATGAATGAAAAATGTGTCTTTTTATTATTTGGTTAAGTAAATAAATAATTCACTTTTTTTTTGTATTAACGTTAAACAATGAATTGACCAAAAGCAGTAATAAACATAAAGTAAATTTATTAATTTTGGAATTAATACGGAAATTTATTTATGGAATTATTAATCATATTTTTATTATTCATTCACTATTTTATTTATATTCTTCCTATCTTATTTTATATTGTATTATTATTTTTTAGTTCGCGGATCTAAATATTATTTTCTATTATATTAACTTAATAGAACTCCGCATTATAGTGTTTAATTTTTAAAACATTCATTAGTGTTTCGAATAAAAAAATGGTCTATCACAAGTAACCCAGCTTATTTTTAATACTACTCTTATCAAAGGCTGACGGTTCACGTGAGTTTAGACAGAGGAACGCTCGTGATACCCCCGTGATACTCCCGTGACCGGTAACCTCATGTATGATCCTCTCGAATTTTTGATTGAGGGTCATCCACTATTAGCTCTAAGCATCAGAATTATAATAATTTCAGTCAGTAGCAAAAAAAGGAAATATATCTCTGGCCGGAATTACCTATAAAAGCTACGCGACTCAACTTTACGTATTTTCGGGGTCCTTATATTGTCCGGAAGACGGATCTTTACTTTTTCTGGATCGGTTTCGAGAAATAATAATTTATATTTGAGACGGCGTTTTTATTAATTTAAAAATATGGTATCATACGTATTACTTTGAATATAGATTTTTAATGATGAATAATGACGAAAAAAAACTAAACTAAAAGTTTTCGCCTAAAAGCCAGGCGAACCTATTTTTAGGGCGTAATACAATAAGACGAAATTGAAAGAATGGGCGAAATGTGATAAAAAGTTCTAATAAAATATTGATAATTCATGATTTATAAAATATGTAAATTAAAAATATTTCGTGATATTGTATGTATTACGGAATTACAGATTTAATTATGGCGTAATGGTTTCAAATATCGCCTATTGTCTCGACTCTCGACCTAAGACATTCGCCATGATGGGCGAATTATTTAGCCTTGGAAGTTAGGTTTTGTTTGCACCCTCAATTGTGAAGGGCCGGGTAATAATTTGATTGACGATTTACATTCCTAATTTACTAACAAAACAAAAGTTTCAAAGTTACACCAGGGATGTACAGTTCATTATTATTTTATGATACAGAATAACCCGAAATAAAACAAATTATACCCCTGCCGTGTAACCTAAGGCCGTCTATAAATTTAAAATTTTTCTCACCATTTAACATATCCCTTCAATGGTTTATGCCAAATCCACTTAAAATTTATTGAATTTTACCATTGAAGGGATATATCATCTTATATTATCATAACAGCCTGATTAATTTATTAATATTACTTAAACGTATAAACAACTATGATTATTAATAAGTACTTTCTTAAAATAATGATAAAGTGAGTTTCGAATCCTCGTATGACAATTTTAAATTATATAAATACTTACAAGATTTTTTCTTTAAATAGATTAATAATATATTATATTAAATATGGACCATCTAAAGTTAAGATTTTTAAGGCGTCAGATTATAATCTTACGAAGGATGAAAGACAAACAAAATATAAAGATTATTATATGATGTTATGTGAAAAATGTAGTCAAGAAGTTAGTAAAAGGGATTATAAATGTAATTATTGCTATAATAAGGAAACTGATCAAGATGAAAGAACTCGTATGCGACTTGGAAGTTGTAAAGAATGTCATCAAGTAAATAAAAAGCCTATCGGATGTTTATCCTGTATTATTGAGCACTTTAAGAAAGATTTTGGTAAATGGACTAGCGGAAATGATGTTATTGATAAAATAATACAAGATAACCAACTTTTATTTAATAATTATAATGAATTATTAGAATGGATTCCGTTTAATAAGTTTAAATATATTGAATATATAGCTAAAGGAGGTTTTTCTAAAGTATATTCAGCTATATGGATAGATGGGCAAATTAAGAAATGGAATCCATTGTCTAATAATTGGGAAAGAAATGGACAAACAAAAATTGCTTTAAAAGTATTAAATAATTCGGAAAATATTAGTGAAGATTTTTTGAATGAGGTATGGTATCTGAAGAAAGTTTGAAACAGATAAAAGTTTTTATTAGTGCTAACTGCTATCCAGGAATAATAAAATGTTTTGGAATTACCCAAGAACCCGATACTCTTAACTATGCGCTAGTATTGGAATATATGGAAAGTGGTGATTTACGCAAGTATCTCAACAAAAATTTTAATTCAATTACATTAGAACAGAAATTGACCATTATAGAATACATTTGTTATGGACTTTATATCATTCATGATAAGAAATTAATACATAAAGATCTTCATCCGGGAAATATTTTTGTTGGTTCTACGTGTGCATATATTGGAGATTTCGGATTTTGCATGCCAGCAAACGAGAATGTAAAAAATTCAACTAAAAAGTGTTATGGAATTGTTCCATACATGGCACCTGAAATATTACGTAGTAAATCGCATACACAACAATCTGACGTATACTCATTAGGTATTATTATGAATGAAATAATTAGTATAATACCACCATTCATTGACCAACCACATGATTCTTTTCTCGCGCTGGATATTTGTTTGGGTTTACGTCCAAATATTAGAACAGAAATTCCGAAGTCTTTAAATCCGCTAAAAGAATTAATTGAAAAATGTTGGGACGCAAATCCAGAAAATCGACCAACTTCGAAAGAAATTTACGATTTTTTCAATAATTATATAAATAAAAAGCAAGTTGAAGAAGAACTAAAAAATTCATCACATAATTTTAATGAGTCTAACAATTTGGCTATAAATTCATCAATTACAATGGAAGCGCACCCACAAGCTATTTATAAGAGTAGAAATCTTGATTTATCACTACACTTATTACCAAAACCAACAAATTGTTCAAATCAACAAGAATTTGTGTCTTCAAGAATTGCACAAACTGTACAAACAGGTAAAATTCATTTCTATGTGCTTTATTGTTTGTTCAAAATAATGATTTAAACGTACTATTTATTGTCGTTATAGAAAAATTTAACGATCAAAAATCTGAATGTTTAGAATGTATAATTAAAGATTGAACTCAAATTAGGTATAAATAAATATATTGTTTTCATTGTATTTTATATCTTGTACTATTACTATTTAAGTATAATAAATTTAACCCTTATGTTTAACGTTAATCTATTTGGAGTGACGATTATTACACTGATAAAATCATCAATGGTGTTATTAATAATCGCATTATGTAGTGCTGTACTTTTAAATTATTGAAATTCTATTGTCCTTCGGACTAATAACACTTTTATAATTAGTCGACTAATTAGCCGACTATTTTTTGTTTTAGATAAAAGTTATAGGCTATGTGGATGATAAAATGTTACGGAATTACTCAAGATCCTATTATTGCGAATATACATTATTAAATTAACTGTTAATTTAATAAGATGACATCAAAGAGACAAAAACTAAATAAATTGTGATATTTGTTTTGCACTTGATAAAATTCATAAACATAGATTAACCTTCATACCAAGAAATATTATCATAGTTTCTTCATACGCATATATTGGAGACACAAAGCTGCAATTCGTGCTATTTCTTGAAGTCCTCATGCTTGTAACTTAATTGGTTAGCGGGTGGTCATTCAAAATCGACAGATACGCTTTTGGTATACAGTTTACGTTATTACAATTATGAAATTCTCATTTAGTATTTTAATACTGAATGATGAAATTACATGTAATTTACAGTGATCTTCAATGAATGGTAAATGGAAATACTTTCAACACGTGAGTGATGGGGAAATGATATTATGATTTGGAAATATCCGAAGCATATATTCCGAACTTAACAAATAAAAAAAATAGAAGCGGAATTAACAAATAGAAGAAAAATATTAGATTACTATAATATTATTTTTTTTTGTAGGTCTTTTCTTTTTTAAAACGTACTTCGATTTCAAGAAAAATTTAAATTTTTTTTAGAAAAATTTCTTGGCATTTCTTTTATTTCTAGAGAACTTTACGATAGGTAGAATATTTTAATAATTGAACATTTGTATATAATATAATAATACCATAAATATAAATAAATTTACACATATATTATATAATAGAAATTTGAAATTATGTTATTTATTAATTAAAAATAAAATAAACTCAATATAAATAAGTGAAATATAATGTCACAGTCTAACGAACCCACGATATAACGAACTCTCGACTTGCCGAACTTTTTTTTAAAACCGGTTTCATATTATTTAAAAAAATCTCGATATACCGAATTTCATATAAAACGTATACCGAACTTTTTATGATTTACCGTTTATAATAAAGCATATAAAAATTCTTGATACACCGAGTGGTTGAAATTTCAAATCATTTATACTGATTGCGATAATCAAATCTTAATTTCGGGCCAAAATTACCGTATATCGCGGGCCACAGTACCCCCCCCTATGTATAGTACCCCCCAAAAAAGAAGTCACATTTTTCGTTGATTTCATTATTTAAATAATTCAATAAATATCTTAGGTGTTATATATGATGGTACCCCAATTACTTTATAAGATTTAAACACCCTCTATTAATAGCAAAATTCGCGCAATAGGGGGGAGGGGGTACAGGGCCAAACCTCCAAAATTTGCAAGATACCCGGGGTACTGTGGCCCGCGATATACGGTAATATTTTTTAATCACGTGACAACTTTATATACCAGACTTGCTACTGTAAAACTTGTGGAATTGGTATATAAAAATTTTACATACCGAACTCCTACAGTAATATATACCGAACTTTTGCTCTTGAACCGCGAGTTCGGTATATCGAGATTTGACTATAATTTCATGAAAATACAAGTCGGTTGATCGGCTTCTATACTGCTTCTAAGACTACAGGTACATGAAATTTTGCCCGATAGTCCTTTATTTCAATTATCTAACAGATGGAACTTGTAAAAGTATAAAGCCCACATCCTCTTTCAGCTTGGTACCCCAAAAGATTACCTATTGGGAAAGGATTATTATTAGCAATGTGCAAACTTTTTATTTAGTGGTAAAGAAGGTACATAGCTAATTCCTCCTCCAGAATCAAACAGTCCTTTAGTACCAAGCTGTCAAATCCAGTAATTCTCCTAGAGTTAGGAGAACCCAACTAGGAGTTACTTTCCCTTTGTAAAATAAAAAAAACACACCTTATTCTTTAAACTTAGTAAATTATTTTTGTATAATTTTCAAAATCAACAAGGCCAAGTTGTTTGCCTAAGAACATTTGTACTCAGCGATAATGGATTTTATTCAGAGACAGTATAATATCTAGATACGTAGTTCCGTCTGCTGTGTAAAGAAATTAATGAAGAAAAAAATATTTAAAGAGAACAAGAGAGAGAAAGGAATATATTCTTCAGCTAATAGGAGTCTTTATCATTTAAATATCTACTGTAAAGTATTTTTAATATTTGTTTAATAACGGTTGCATAGATAGAAGCCTTCCTGGTTTATTTATTTTATTAGTAAAAAAACGTAACGGGAGAGAGTGAAGAAATAAATATTAAATATGAAAAGGAAAGATTTTATTTTTTTTATTTCGTTAATGAAATAAAAAGTGTATTAGAGGAGGTATATTTATATTATTTATATCGATTTCGCGTAATTTATAATATAGTTATACTGGCCAATAAAAAAAAAAGAGACTCGCGTAATCTTTTTTTTCGCGTAATTTTTTTTCGCATAGTCTCATGACTAGGGATTGTTTTCTTAATTTTAACACACTGAAAATCTTTATCTTATTTTTATCACAGTGTTGCAGTAAAAAAAATTTCTTCAAATTACTAAAATAAAATTGGTCAAATTAAGTTACCTGTCCTGAACTAATTCTGCCCAAAACTTATAATGCCGGCCAAAATTATGACTTAATGTATAAATAAAGGGAATATAATTAGAATATTCAATTAATATTATTTTATAACATTGCTTCCGGGCTGAATCTTTAAAAAATACAGTAAATTTTGCTGATCATTCAAATTTATCGTCAAAATCTTGTAGAATTTGAGTTCGGACTTCGGACTTCGGATGATATTGCAACTAAATGATTGGTGATAAACTACATTATAGTATTAAATTAGTTCGATTAGATTCGATTAATCGAAAATCGAAAATCGAATCGTCAAATCGGATCTTAGAAACGATTAATCGAATCTTTAATCGATTCTCAATCGATTCAATCGATTCCAATCCCTACCCGTGACATGATACAACTGAGTGATAAAAATCTCACATGATTTTTTTTCGCGTAAAATTCAGAAAATTCAGTAATCAATTAAAAAATACTTAATCACACAATTATGTCTAAATCTCCATAATTAATTCACATAGTGTTCTTTTTTAAAAAAGCAAAAAACTCGCGCCAAACATTCAACAATGAGAGTAATAATCCCAGAATTAAAATCATGATCTGTAATAATTCTAGTCAAAATTATGTAATCATTTTTTTATTCACTTTTCCTTCTTTATTGTACTAACAAAATTGTTAGTGACATACAAATTTAACCATATTTTTATCAGTAAGATTAAACTTAATTTCAAATTTCTTAAATCTTTTCAATAATAAGATTCTTTAAATTGTTTTAAAGAAAAAAAGGTACGAGTCGTTTTCTTACTGAGAATCTGTATTGAAGGACAAGGAGAAACAAACTCTCAGCCAGAACCAAAGTTTCATTTTATATTTAATGTATTCTATTTCGGCACTTGAAATCTAATAAAGTATTTTTATGTATTTATCATATGTTAATTACCGCTAAAAAAAAACGATTAGGGTGATTGTTAACAAGTTAGTAGAAATTTCTGTACCAATTTGCACAATTTTATGTTGCGTAATACTAATCTATCAAACCTTTGATCTATCAAGAAATAGTAGTTCGATACTTGTGAAATTGGATGTGTTCGACTGTTCGTTGCTGGAAGAAAAAATTTCTGCACGGGTTTAATATTCGAATTCTACATTTGAATTCAACGTTAAGAATAAGCCTTCGATCGAGTTAATAACAGAATGAATTATGATATTCAGGCTGTGTACATAAAAAAAAAAATTATATACCGTATCATAGAAAGCTGGTGGGCTTCGTTGTTAACCGAAGTTTTTTGAATATTGAAACAATCATATTACCGAAAATTACGTAACATGATTCACCCTTTTTATTAATGAAAACCCGATACTTTTTTTTTACTAATGTTATGCCATTTATCATAACGAGCCCAGCCCAATCAAAAAAGTCTATCTTATAATCAATATGTATTTAAAATTGAGGCATTCTAAATATATTACATAAACGAACTTTTATGCTATCTGTTCGTGCCAATTTTATGATTTTATTTTGAGAAACATATAAGCGCTTATTCATAACTCAAAATCTCTGGCAAGACGATAACCTTTTTTCGTTAGTGTTTAGATCGTTACACAACCCGCGTGGCGCAACGGTTCATAAATCTGTACAACGTTGATAAATTTTTTTTCTTCACTCAACCCATTTTTATGGCAAAATTTATGTTCATTCTCAGTAATTTAATTAAATCTCACAGGCGCTTACCTTCTTGTGGTAGCAGCTACAGAATTTCACATACTTGTAAATTTAGCTTTGAACATGACAAAAATTTTAGTAATAGCTTATCCTTTTTTAATCAGAAACGGAAACTTGTCCATTCTTCAAAACCTCATTTTATTCCTAGTACTTTAGTTTCCAAGTTGAACGATGATTCTGATTCTAAGATTAAACCAATATCCGATCATCTTAGAAAACATGCTAAACCTATTTCAGATGAAGCATTTGGTTACTATTTAGCAGGATTAATTGAAGCCAATGGACGCATTAGTAATAACAAATTGGATATAACTTTTAGTGAAAAAGATTTCTCTTTAGCCTATTTTATTAAAAAGCGTGTAGGTTTTGGTAAGGTCAAGGTCATAAGTGAAGATTACGCCCGATACCTTTTGGAGCACCCGCAAGGATTAAAAACCTTACTTACTCTAATAAATGGCAAATTTCTTACTGCAAATGTTACTGATCAATTACTAAACAATGAATATGATCAAAAGTATGAAACTCCCATTTTGGCTCCTACCGATTTTGACATCAAACAAAACCACTTTCTAGCAGGATTCTGCGATTTAGCTGGTTATTTCAGTATTATAAATAATGATACGAATGATTGGAAGTTGTGCTTTTCCATAAGACCACAACACAAAGATCCTACTACTATCTTTGAAAAAGTACAATCAGAATTTGGAGGTTCAATCTATTTAGACAACACAACAGGAATTTATCATTATGAGGCTTGCTCCTTTCAAACTAATTATAAGATAATAGCTTACTTTGATCAATTTCATTTAAATTCTTCCAGATATGTGGATTACTTTAAATGGAGAAAGGCTTATCGTGTTATTCAAAGAGGTGAACATCATAATCAAAGGGGCTTTTAATATAAGCGGTCACAGTACATGTATAAGTAGTATATCATAAAAAGTATTATAAATAATTGCTCAACAAAATTTTCATTACTTCCTTCAAATTGTATCTGTCATGCTATACGTGAATATTTATCCAGTATATTAATATGATTATTTGCAGCGTCATCGTCAATTAAATTAATTTTATTATTAAATACAAATTTCAATAAACAGAAAAAACAACACGGTATAAATACAATCTACAGGAAGTACATCTCTATACTATACGTCTCTACAATCTTCTCTAAAAAACCGTACCGTCAGATTTGATTGCAATTGGTGGACCACGAGTAATCGGACGTAAAGATTTTGCGATCTCTCTTCCAGCCTAAATAGGTATTAATAATTGATCAATCATCTGCTTATATTAAAAACCAAATTTTATAAAAAGTAGAGAGGTACCTTCCAAGTTCCTGCTTCAAGAACTTGTGCTAAATTTAATTGTTCTTTATTCAGACCAAGTTTCTCTCGAACCTTTTCTGCAATTATATCTAGTAGCACAACAGTCATTGCACGCCATTCAATAACCACAGGATCATCAACTTCGAACATTGGAACAATTTCAATAGTTTCTTGACCTGGTTTCAAAACATTATCATTATAATATTTAAGACCACGTTCTGAATCATCCGATTTAAGTGTTAATACACCAATATCAGTTAAAAGACCACCTAAAATGACAAAAATCTTTTAATTAAATTTTTTGCTTTAAAAATGACACAATATATAATTTTTACCATTCCGATATTCTGGCAATCCTGTTAAATGTTCAATGCCCTCAAAAGTAATAGTAGAAATTTTTATCATTGGTTCAATTAGTGAATAAGTAAGCCATTGTGAAAGTTTATGAAATGGGACCAGATGTTCAGTTGAATCGGCTGCTGTTCCCGGTGATTTAAGCACTCCGCAAGGCCATACATCTCCGAGAGACACACCATTTATCGAAGTTCTAGTTGGAGGCCAAACCTCTGCAAGTCCATCAATTACAACTGACCAAAAAGTGTCTATTTTCACTGCAGTTTTTGATTGGGTGATTGTAGTCGTTGGATGCGATAAAAGATAATCTGAATTTGATTGGACAATAAAACATAGTTATAATATATTAGTCATCAGCTATTGTTTCGATTTAAAACTTAAAAGATATAAATACCTAGAAGATTACCAGGTCTTGCTGGCTATGTAATTAATAAGTGTTTATTTTATGTCAATTATTGTAACAAAGGTTAAACAAAAGTTAAACATTTAAATCTACTTCATACCAATCCATCTCTTCCTCCAAAAAACTCGGGATGATTTTTCAGCGCTTGACCAAGTCGACTGAGCAAATTAGAACGTCCTTCAAGACCTTCTAAAGGATTAGTATCATTCACTTGAAAAGCCTTACGAACATCATCAACACTAATATTGATTAATTTGTCGGCTTAAATTTCAAATATGAAACAAGTTAGTCAAAGGAATTGCCAAAATGAAATAATAAAAAACTTCACTACATACCATCAACCTGATGTGGTTGGGAATTTTGACTCGAAAAGAGTCCAGCCTTGAACATATCGTAAGATGCAATTGCTAATCCTTCAGATCTATTAAAACTGGATCCAGTATCTGGTTCTTTATAAGACCAGGAATTACCAGCACCTGCATCTAATAAAACGGAAACTACAAATAAATCCAAAATTCGACGTGTAATTTCTTGTGGATCAATAATATTATTCTGTTTCCATTGATCAATTAAAATTTGTACACGCGAACGTCCGCCAACATCAAAATGGCGCCAACGACCGTGAGGGGGTATTTCACTAATGTCTTTATAATCACGCTCCATTAATGAAATGACAGTGGCAACGGCGTTCTGTAACTTCGAAAAGTCAACATTGAAATGTTCAAGTTCGTTTTTTTCCGCCTTTTCGTAAACCTTTCTTGAGCGTTCACGGATAGCTTTAAGACTTTTCAAATATTTAATTTGTTCTTGCACTTCTTGCGTAGACATTTTTGGGGGAGAAAGTAAATTTTAAGTTAGAAATTAACCGATCATTATTTATACGATTATACGATCTTTGTATTTGTGTAACGAACATCTCGAATCTCGTATGACACTGAATGAGACAAAAACGGCGACTTTCACATCATTGGCATAAACCTTCAAAATAAATTATGTGCCTCAGTTAAAGTCAAAATAAACAGAATAATTTTAAAGACGCCATGAATAAAGTACTTATTTATCCTCATTATCACTATTGATCTCACGAAACCTATACATCAAGAAAAATATTTGGTTG
>NQWY01025200.1:0-56968 GCA_019425655.1 Rhizophagus prolifer
CCGTCTTCGTCACGCACCAACTGGAATTATTATTGAAAACTCAGAATCGCGTTCTCAGCTTCAGAACAAGGAAAAAGCAATGCAACTTCTACGTTCCAGGCTTTATTGGGGTTCTCAAATCCGAAATTACGTGATGCATCCTTACAAATTGGTAAAAGATGTCCGTTCCGGATACGAAACGTCTGATGTGGACAGCGTAATGAATGGGAACCTGACGCCTTTCCTGAAAGCTTACCTGATGAATGAAGGACAAGGTTCTGCAGATGAATTGGATGAGTTGTAGTAAACTTGAATTCTCGCAGATTCAGCAAATCTGGGAATTTGGAAAGTCTTTAAAAAATTAAGCCTCAGAATATTCTGAGGCTTTGATTTTATATTTCTGTATTGAGATCCCAATTTTCGAGATAATCGTTGACGTGTTTCAGGAACATTCCGCCTAAGCTACCGTCCACTACTCTATGGTCATAAGAATGTGACATAAACATCTTCTGACGGATTGCAATCACATCTCCAAATTCAGTTTCGATAACCGCCGGCTTTTTAACAATAGCTCCAACAGCCAAGATCGCCACCTGAGGTTGAGGAATAATCGGTGTTCCCATCAGGTTTCCGAAAGTTCCGACATTTGAAATCGTGTAAGTTGCACCTTGCGTGTCGGCCGGTGTCAATTTTTTATTTCTTGCTCTGTAAGCCAAATCATTAATTGCTTTTGCCAATCCTGACAAACTCAACTGGTCTGCATTTTTGATAACAGGAACAATCAGGTTTCCGTCCGGAAGCGCCGTTGCCATTCCTATATTGATGTTTTTCTTTTTGATAATTTTGTCGCCATCAACAGACACATTAATCATTGGGAAATCCTGAATCGCTTTCACAACCGCACGAATGAAAATCGGCATAAACGTCAGTTTTTCACCATCTCTCTTCTGATAAGAATTTTTGTTGGCGTTTCTCCAGGTAACAACATTGGTTACATCAGTCTCGATGAATGAAGTAACGTGTGGCGAAGTATGCTTGCTGTTCACCATTGCATCTGCAATGATTTTGCGAACACGGTCCATTTGGATAATCTCATCGCCATCATTTACACTGATTGGCTGGGCTGGAGCAGCTGGAGATTTAACCTCAGAAACCGGTAGAGAAATAGTTTGTTGAGCAGGCGATGTTTGAACTGTCGCTCTATTTTTCACAAATCCAAGAATATCTTCTTTTGTAATCCTTCCTTCTAATCCACTTCCTTTTATCGTTTTAAGTTCAGATTCAGAGATATTTTCCTGCTGAACAACAGATTTTACCAAGGGCGACAGATATAAATCTGAATTTTGATGATTGAATGAGTCAGAATGATTGGATAAAGGCTGTTCAAGAGTTTTTACCACTTCCGGCTCAGGCTGAACAATTTGATCTTTCACTTCTTCATAAGATTTGGGTTCAGGTGCTTCAGAATCCCCAGAACCGCCTTCTGTTTCCAAAATCGCAATGGCTTCACCAATTTTAGCAACTTCGTCTTTCTGCTTAAGAATTTTGATGATTTTTCCGGACACAGGAGTCGGAACATCAGAATCTACCTTGTCCGTTGCAATCTCCACTACAGATTCGTCTTCTTTTATAAAATCGCCTTCATTAAACAGCCAGCTGATAATTGTTGCTTCCATAACCCCTTCGCCCATACTCGGGAGCAATAGTTTATATTCTGCCATTTTTTTGGTTTTTTGAATTTTTCCAAAAGTACATTTTTTTTTATTAATTATATAATTCTATTTTTTTAAAATTTATGAGGGTCTATTTTTTATAAATTTGTTAATCAAAATGTTTTAGAATTATACAATGAATATCTACTTAAGTGCCATCATCCACATCAAAGAAAACTCTATAATGGATGCTATCGAATTATTAAAAAAACTGGTAATAGAAACCCGTAAAGAAAAGGGTTGCGTGCAGTACGATCTCTTTGAAGACAATAGGAATAAAGGTGTGTTTTTCATTCATGAAAACTGGGAAACCAATGAGGATCTTCATCACCATCAGGTTTCTGATCATATGATGATATTCCGTGAAAATATTGCACCTCTATTAGAAAGTGCCAACAAAGTTTATGTTGGAAACAAACTTTTTTAATTTAAAAAATTAACAAATATCAACTTAAAAAATTAACAAATATTCAATCTATCGGATTTTATTTGTGTTTTATTTATAAAATAAGAATATTTTCAATATTTTTGCTAATCTTTAGTTGTAATAAAAATAATAAATTTTAAATATGAAAATAAATCAACTTACTAAATCCGCAGGAATAGGCGTTTTCTTTTTATTTGCCAACTTAAATGCACAATCCAACGAAAAAATCATCAGAAATTTTATCAAAAATGATGTAAGTTTCAAAAACAACTCAACTGCTGATTTTAAAATTCAAAACGAAGATAAATCAGCTAGTTTAAAATCTGAAATTGTCAACGTTCAGCAATATTATAATAATACTCCTATTTATAAATCTTTAGCAAAAGCAGTTATCAGAGATGGAAAAGTTCTTTCTTTCAATAATAACTTCAAACAAATAATTAGCAACAAAAGTATTGTCGCTGACAAAATTGATAAATCAGAGGCATTTTCTACAGCTCTAAGATTTCTTGGAATAGTTGATTCTGGTTTTGAAGTTGTAGATGAAAAAAAGGAAATGGTGAATTTACCTGATGAAAAAGTAGCTAATCTTCGTTTTTATTTTGAAAGAAATAATAATTTGATCCCAGCACAGTTATTTTTCATCAACCAGGCTAAGTCTAATCAGTCTTATGCAATACTGGTAAGCCTTTCTGATGGAGAGATTCTGGAAAACAACAATATGATTATTGATTGTACTTTTGATACTAATAATAATTCTGGAGAATCTTCTGAAACACCTAATGACCATTTATTAAGTCATTTCAATATTTCAACGTCAACCAACAACTTGAATAAGGCTGCTACAGATGCAACATACAATGTATTTCCATTTCCAATAGAAGCACCAACTTTTGGCTCAAGAAGTCTTGTAACTAATCCTTGGGATCTTACAGCATCACCAGAAGGTTGGCATTCTAATGGATCGACAACATATTCGAATACATACGGAAATAATGTCTTAGCATATGTAGATAACAATGCATCAAATACATTTGGATTTTCCCCGAGCAGTACAACAACTGGAAGTTACACCTTTGATTTCCCTTTCGCAGAAAGTACAACTTTAAGCGCTTACGATAATAAGAGCGCTGCGGTAACTAATCTTTTTTATGCAAACAACATGATGCATGACATTATGTATAAGTTTGGTTTTACAGAAACTAGTAAGAACTTTCAAACCAATAACTTTAATAATGGAGGAATAGGAAATGATGCTGTAAGAGCAGAAGCTTATGACGGAAGTGGATATAACAATGCAAATTTCAACTCAGGATATGAAATTTCTCAAGGTAATGTTCAAGCACCAAGAATGCAAATGTTTCTTTGGAACTACGGAATTTCGCTTAAGCAAAGATTATTTTACACAGATGCAACTCTATCAACGAGAGCAGCAGTTAACACAGGTGTCGTATACTATTATCCCACAACAGTTGTAGCAACTGGTTATTACACCGGCAAATATTTAATGGAAACAGGAGTAACAGGAGACGTTGCAGTTCCAACTATTGAAAATTTGTGCACCGCTATACCAGCTGGAGAATTAACAGGAAAAATAGCTATTACTACAACTACTGGTGGTTGTGGATATGATGTAAAGGTGAGAAATGCTCAAACAGCAGGTGCAGTTGGAGTAATTGTACATAGATCTGTTAGTACAGCTATTGACCTAAGTGTCAGCAATTCAACATCTAGCGATATTCACATCCCAGCACTCGTAATTCCAAAAAATGAAGGTGATTTTATTAAGTCTGAACTTACCGCTGGGAGACCAGTTAATGTTAATTTGAAAGATCCTGGATTTGGGTATAAGAACTCCAGCTTTGACAACGGAGTAATGATCCATGAATACGGTCATGGTATCTCTAATAGACTTACAGGCCAAGGATATAGCTGTTTAATGAGTCTGGAGCAAATGGGAGAAGGATGGTCCGATTTTTTCGCTTTAATGCTAACAAATTCTCCTAATGCTACAGCCGATGTTCCAAGAGGAATAGGTACTTATTCAACTAACTCTTCTACAACATCTGGAGGAATCAGACAATATAAATACAGTCCAAATATGAGCATCAATCCTCATACGTATGCTGACACCAATTCTACTGGAGGACAACCGCACGCAGTAGGTGAGATATGGGCAACCATGCTTTGGGATCTTCATTGGAAAATGGCTGAAAAATATGGCTACAATTCTGATGTAACAGCTGATCCGAATTCAGGTAGCGCAAAAGTTCTACAGTTGGTTATGGATGGGCTTAAATTGCAGCCTTGTAACCCTGGCTTCATTTCCGGTAGAGATGCTATTCTACAAGCAGACCTGTTAGCTGGAGGTGCAGACAACTGTCTTATCTGGAATGTATTTGCCAGAAGAGGATTAGGCGTTAATGCATCTGCCGGAAGTTCAAGCAGCATTACAGATCAAGTCAACGGATTCAATGTTCCTGAAGCTTGTATTCTTGCCACAGAGGATATAGCAAAAAATAAAGCTTTTGGTATCTATCCAAATCCTGCAAAAGGAGAATTCTTTATCAAAACTGCACCAACTGTTGGTAATGCGACAATTAAAGTAGAAGTTCTTGATATGAATGGAAAATTGGTTAAATCTATTGAAAGAAAGAAAAACAGTTCAGATTCTATCTCAACAAAAGGACTAATCAAAGGAACATACCTTGTTGTAGTTACCGAAAACGGAAAATCTAATACCGAAAAACTGATTGTAGAATAAAAAATACAATTACATAAAAATAAGACCTTCTCAAATGAGAAGGTTTTTTTTGTTATAAATGTTAACAAAATTTTATATCCAAGGATTATTGGCATCAATATTGAAAAACTACCTTTGTTCAAAATTTAATCTGATTAGTAAATGAAAAATTATTTAAAGACATTATTGACTTTAAGCCTTATCGGAAGTAGTTTTATTGCCTATTCTCAATCTATTGACAATAAGTCAAAAACTATTTTAGATGATATTACAAAAAATTATAAGAGCAAAAAAAATTCCTATTTCAAGTTTTCTTATGGAACAGGAGCTTCAAAAGTGACTCAAAACCAAACAGGGATTTTTTATTCTGACAATAATAAGTACAAGTTGAAAATCATGGGTGTAGAACAGATTTTTGACGGAAATAAGGTTTATAATATTAATGATGAAGATAAGGAAATAACGATATCGAAGCCAAACGATAATCAGGCTCATTTTTCACCTTTAAGTTATCTGGATTCATACAAAAACGAATACAATGTATCCTATTCCGGAAAAAAGACAATCAGTGGAATTCCTGTAGATGTAATCAAAATGACACCAGTTAAAAGCAATGGACTGAAAACTGTTACTCTATATGTCAATACACCTCAAAAAAAGCTGATCAAGCTTGAACAGGTTTCAACGAATAATGATATTGCAATTATCACAATTAATAATTATAAAGAAAACCAAAACTTACCTGCCAATTTGTTTAGCTTCGACAAATCAAAATATCAAAATTACTTGATTACTGAATTATAAGTTAATGATTAATTAAAATAGAAAAAGAGCATTAGAAATTTCTAATGCTCTTTTATTTATTAACTTTATATTCGTTTGCGCCAGGATAAGGTTGTAAGTAACCTAAGTTCCAGTTAGATTGCAGCAAAGATTCAATAAAAAGATCATCTCTGTATTTATGCGGATCGTAAGGTGTTTTTAGGCTAACATCAGCAATATTTCCTTTTACATTCCACCAGAAAGCACTCCAGCCACCTCTCAGTTCTTTGATGATTTCATAAACTGTTTTGCCGGTTGCCCTACTCATTAATTTCGCAAAAACCTGACCTTCTGTTGTCGTTAGCGCTCTTAGCTGCTTCTCATAACTTGCAGCTAATTCAGTTTGTCTCTGTTTCATATATCTACTTCTTTCTGCGCCTTTCATATTAGCGCTTTCTTTTTGAATAGCTCTATACTGTTCCAACGCATCAAGAAATAGCGGGTAAACACGATTCAACTTCTTATTTAGAAAAAAATAAAAATTCCTGTCCAGTTGATTATTAAAATGTGGGTTAGCCCTCAAAGTCAGCTCATCCATTACAATCACCTGTTCTCCGTTTATCTTATATATTTTTGCTTTTTGAACTTCGTCATAGTAATACTCATTTCCATATTCATCCTTCTGTAATTTACTTTTCGGTATGTCATCAAAAGATTTTACCTGAATCGTATCTTGTTGTGAAAAACAACATACTCCAATAAACAGAAAAAGAATCGGAATCAATTTATCAAAAATCATTACTTTTACTTTCATAAATCAGCGTAAATTTACATCAAAAATCATTCCTTTATATGAAGTTTGAAAAGAAATCAATTAAGTTTTTAGAACAATATTTAAATACCGCTTCGCCAACAGGGTACGAACATAACGGACAAAGAATATGGATGGATTACATCAAGCCCTATGTTGATAAAATTGAAGTTGACAATTATGGTACAGCCTATGGAATTATTAATCCTGAAGCAGAATTCAAAGTAGTGATCGAAGCTCATGCCGACGAAATCAGTTGGTACGTCAATTATATTACAGATGACGGATTAATCTATGTGATAAGAAACGGAGGCTCTGATCAAACCATAGCACCTTCCAAAGTAGTAAACATCCACGGCGAAAAAGGCATTGTGAAAGGCGTTTTCGGCTGGCCGGCAATCCATACAAGAAGTGCCAATCAAAACGAACCAACACCTAAAATAGACAATATCTTTATTGATTGCGGTGCAACTTCAAAAAAGGAAGTTGAAGAATTAGGGATTTTTGTTGGATGTATGATAACTTATCCCGACGAATTTTTTGAACTGAATGACAGATATTTCGTTTGTCGCGCTCTTGATAATAGAATCGGTGGGTTTATGATTGCTGAAGTTGCGAAACTTTTGAAAGAAAACGAAAACAAACTGCCTTTTGGATTATACATTACCAATTCTGTACAGGAAGAAGTCGGACTTTATGGCGCGGATATGATTGCCGACACGATCAAACCAAATATTGCCATTGTGACAGATGTGACACATGACACAACAACACCAATGATCGAAAAGAAAAAAGAAGGTGACCAAAAATGTGGAAACGGACCCGTGATTTTCTTTGCACCGAGCGTCCATCATACCATTAGAGAACTGATTATCGACACAGCAAAGTCCAAAGAAATCCCTTTTCAAAGAGCAGCCGCAAGCAGGGCAACAGGAACAGACACCGATGCATTTGCCCACTCAAACGGAGGCGTACCAAGTGCCTTGATTTCTTTACCTTTGCGATACATGCATACAACTGTGGAAATGGTTTCAAAAGAAGATGTCTATAATGTCATCAAATTAATTTATGAAAGTCTTCTGAAAATCGAGCCTGCTATGAAACTAAAATACCATTAACATGAAAAAGTTTTTCATAACATTCGCGATTTTTTCTTCTCTGATTGCATTTTCACAAACTCAAAGCGAAAAAGAACTTTTAGAAACCGATAAAACATTAGCAAAACTATCAATTGAAAAAGGAATTAAAGCAGCTTTTGATGAATATCTAGCGGATAATCCAATTACATTTCCATTCAATAAAGATGTATTAACAGATAGAGTTAAAATCCTGAACAGTTATGCTGGTTTGAAAAGCTTGGAATGGGTTCCTCTCAAAGCAGAAGTGTCACAATCCGAAGATCTGGGATACACCTATGGTATTGGAAAGATTACGGTTGAAGAAGCAGGGAAAACTAAAATTAGCTATTCACATTACATCAGTATCTGGAAGAAAAATAATGTTGGTCAATGGAAATTGATTTTAGATACCGGAAACGATTGCTCAGAAGAAGTTGGCAAAAAATATTTTAAATAAATTCGTAAAAATGAAAAACAAACTAATAGCACCTTCGCTTCTTTCTGCAGATTTCGGAAATCTACAGAGAGATATAGAGATGCTTAATCATTCCCAGGCAGACTGGTTTCACGTTGATGTTATGGACGGACGTTTTGTCCCGAACATCTCTTTTGGATTTCCCGTGATGAAAACCGTTCAGCAGTACGCAAAAAAATTCATTGATGTCCACTTGATGATTGTGGAACCTGAAAAATATGTTGAAGAGTTCATAGAATATGGTGCAGATCTGGTTTCTGTACATTTTGAAGCCTGTACTCATCTTCACAGAACCATTCATCAGATCCAGGACAAAGGTGCAAAAGCAGGCGTAGTTCTCAATCCGGCAACACCTGTTTTGATGTTAGAGGACATTATTGCGGATGTCGATTTGGTTTTATTGATGAGTGTGAACCCTGGATTTGGAGGACAAAAATTCATCCAGAATACATACAAAAAGATCAGTGAAACCAAAGATTTGATATTGAGTAACAATTCTACCGCATTGATTCAGATTGATGGTGGTGTTAATTTGGACAACGCTTCCAGGCTTTTTGAAGCAGGCGCAGATGTTCTGGTTGCAGGAAACGCCGTTTTTTCTTCAGAAAATCCGGAGAAAACCATTGAACTTTTGAAAATTTAGGAGCTTAATCCCGCTATCCGCTATATCTTTTTGCCAAGGCTTTTCCATTGCAAAAAAGGATGCCGCTACTATCGGGGCTAATGACAATATCACAAAAAAATAGGCTATCAGATTTGATAGCCTATTTTATATTTAATTTTCAGAAGAAATTAGAAAATCTCTCTCCCTGAAAAGTGGAATTGCGCCTCGATAAGAGCGTTCTCATCAGAATCAGAACCGTGAACAGCATTTTCGCCAATGCTTCTTGCGAAAAGTTTTCTGATAGTTCCTTCAGCTGCTTCAGCAGGATTTGTAGAACCAATTACAGTTCTGAAATCTTCTACCGCATTTTCTTTTTCAAGAACCGCTGCTACGATAGGACCGGAAGACATAAATTCTACCAATTCTCCATAGAAAGGTCTTTCGGCGTGTACTTCGTAGAATTTTTTTGCATCAGCTACAGTCAATTGAGTTAGCTTCAATGCTTTAATTTTAAAACCAGCTTCGCTGATTTTTCCAAGAATCGCACCAATGTGTCCATCTGCAACCGCATCTGGCTTAATCATGGTGAAAGTGATTTTTCCTGACATTTCTTATTATTTTTTTTAAAGAGTTGCAAACTTACAATAATTTTTGCTTATGTTTGCAAACGGAAATTCTTTTTCAAAGAGTCGTTTTTTTGGCACAGTATTTGTAACATTATTTACGATTCTCATGTTTAATTTGAGTTTTCATGGTTATTAGTTTTTACCCCAACTTCGGTTGGGGTTTTTATTTTATTATGACTATCAACATTATAAAAAACCGCCAAAACATGTTTTTGGCGGTTTTATCAATATTAGTTGATTCTTATCAGCTTGATTTTTATCACACGATCAATCAGCAAGTCATGCGACAGTCCGGTATGGTATTCTTAGAAAGTTCATAATAGCAAAAGAACAGATTAAAGTTGCCTAATTCTTAATCGCCTTGGTCTACAAACGCTAATTCATCCGGATTTTTCACAGGATATTTCTCTGTGAAGCATCCAAAACAATGGTTAGGTGACCCTAAAATATCAATCAAATTATCGACACTCAAAAACTCCAGGCTGTCCACAGCAAGATAATCTTTGAGTTCGTCTTTGGTCATATTGGCAGAAATTAAGTCATCTTTTGTTGGCGTATCAATTCCTAAAAAGCAAGGTGCAACAATCGGAGGCGACACACTTCTAAAATGGATCTCCTTCACACCGGCATTTTTCAGAATCTTGACCAGACGTTTAGAAGTGGTTCCTCGGACGATTGAATCGTCGATAATCACCACTCTCTTGTCCTTCATTTCGGAAATAATCGGGTTCAGTTTCAGGTTGACAAAATGTTCCCTCATCTCCTGAGAAGGAATAATGAACGAACGCCCAATGTATCGGTTCTTAATCAAAACCGGCCTGAAAGGAATGCCCGAAGCTTTAGAAAAACCAATCGCAGCAGGAACTCCGGAATCCGGAACACCAATCACGATATCTGCATCTACAGGTGCCTGCTCCCAAATTTTCATTCCCGATTTTTCACGAACTTCATGAACATTAATCCCTTCCAAAGTAGAATCCGGTCTTGCAAAATAGATATATTCAAAAGCGCAGATTTTGTTGACACAGTCGTCCTTTACGAGATAAGATTGCAGTCCATCCTCATTATCACTGGTATAAACAATCTCGCCTGGCAAAATATCACGTACATATTGCGCCCCTACTCCATCCAAAGCACAAGTCTCTGACGCTACAACAAATGTATTTTCGTCAATCGCACCCAAAACCAAGGGCCTGATTCCATTGAAATCACGGAAGGCGAAAAATTTATTTCTTGTAATCCCAACAACAGAATAAGCGCCTTCGATTTTTTCCATCGTTGCTTTAATGGCACCACGAAGTCCAAGGTCTAGATTCTTTTGAATCAATCTCAAGATAACTTCGGTATCAGAAGTGGCACGAAAAACCACACCTTCATCTTCTAATTCTTTTCTGAGCTGTTTTGCATTGGTCAAATTTCCGTTATGCGCAATAGAAAGTATGATCTGGTCATATTCGTTCTTGGCAAAAAACGGTTGAAAATTATATTTCTTTTTATCTCCTGCAGTCGTGTATCTTGTATGTCCGATAACAGTACTACCCATGAACTGTTCCGGTTCCTCGATCGTTTTGAAAACGTCAAGAACCAGGCCTTCGTCTTTTACAGAAAATATTTTTCCTTTGTTTCCGACCGCAATTCCACAAGCTTCCTGTCCACGATGTTGCAATGCGAATAGTCCGAACTGTGCCAAAGAAAATGTGTCCAGATTTTCTGTAGAATGCAATCCGAAAACACCGCATTCCTCTTCCATCTTATCAAAAGGATAAGCTCCTAGTTCTTCCCTGGAAAGATTTTTGGTTTCTTTAAACTCCTGATAACGGTTCTGGAAAGCATATTTTGGTAATGTGCTGTATTTTTGAAATTCTAAATCCATTATAAATTTTCTCGGATTTTATTTTTCTAAAGCGTTTTTTAGTCTGTCAAAAATCTCGACATAAGCTTCTGTGATTTCGCCCAAATCTCTACGGAATCTGTCTTTGTCAAGCTTTTTCATCGTATCCTTGTCCCAAAGTCTGCAAGTGTCCGGAGAAATCTCATCTGCCAACACAATCTTACCGTCAGAAGTTTTTCCTAATTCGATTTTAAAATCGACCAGAATCACATTCATTTTATCGAACAAAGCAATCAAAAGCTCATTGATTTTACCTGTCAAAGCGTACATCTCCTTCAGTTCTTCAAACGTTGCAGCGCCTAAAAAAACCGCATGATAATCGTTAATCAGCGGGTCGCCCAGTTCATCTTTTTTATAGCAGATATCGAAGATTGTCACCGGAGATTTAGTACCTTCTTCCACACCCAGTCTCTGAGCCATACTTCCCGCAGCATAGTTACGAACAACCATTTCTAGTGGAATGATGTCCACTTTTTTCACCAGTTGTTCCCTGTCATCCAGTTTTTCGATAAAGTGTGTCGGGATTCCGTTTTCGATAAGATAACCGAATATCAGTGTAGAAATCGCATTGTTCAATTCGCCTTTTCTATCGAACTGACCACGTTTCTGTGCGTTGAAAGCTGTTGCATCATCTTTGTAACGAACAACAACTTCGTCAGGTTTGTCTGTAGCAAAAACCTGTTTAGCCTTACCTTCGTAAAGCATTTCTTTCTTTTGACTCATAATTACTTTCATTTTTTTAAACAGGAATGGTAAATGCTTTTCGTAAAATTTATAAAATCGTAAATTTCTATTAATTCATATTCTTTATTAGGTATTATATTTGGTAAGAAATAGAAACAAGACTCCCGAATTTATGCCCGAAACTTTTGGTGAAAAAGTAATTGAATTCAATCAACATCTTGAATATCCCGGTTTGCTTCCTGACGGATTCCGGGTTTTGAATCCTTATCTGGGCAATCCGGAAACTTTGGATGTGATGCAACGATTCTATAACAAATATTATAATGATCCGGAAGTGAGGAAATTCATTATCGGAATTAATCCAAGCAGGCACGGCGCCGGTGTGACAGGAATTCCCTTTACAGACACCAAACGCTTGAAAGACGTTTGCGGAATCGAAATGAAATCAGCTTACACACACGAGATTTCTTCAGTCTTTATGTATGATATGATTGACGCCTATGGTGGAGCAAAAAGTTTCTATCAGGATTTTTATATCAATTCCCCATTTCCTTTGGCTATCATCAGAAAAACAAAAGAAAATAAATGGATTAATGCCAATTATTATGATGACAAGTTTTTATTTGAAATGGTAAAACAATTCATGATTGATTCTCTGAAAAAGCATATCAGTTTAGGTATCGATACTTCAAAAGTTTATGTTTTGGGAAAGAAAAACGCAGATTTCATCCATAAATTAAATTGTGAAGCTAAATTATTTGATGAATTAAAAATACTGGAACACCCGAGATTTATTCAGCAATACAAATCGAAAGAAAAGCAATTGTATATTGATAAATATATTCTCACTCTTAATAATCTTGACAAATAAAAAAGCATTTCAGGTTTGAAATGCTTTTTTATTTTTTAATGAATTTATTTTTTAATAAACTTGACCGATTTTCCATCGATATTCAAAATGTAAGTATTTGGAAGTAATGACTGAACGTCAATCGATTTTTGATTAACAAAAGGATTATTGATTTCTTTTATCAACTTACCGGAAAGGTCATAGATCTTTGCCGATTTTGCCTTGCTGATTTCCCCATTGACATAAAGCTGATGAACAACCGGATTTGGATAAATATTGAAATCGAAAGTTCTATCCGTAATATCATTAATTCCCAAAACGCCCAAACCTTGACAATAATCAGATGCATAACTTGTCCATTCATTAATATCAAAAGTCGCTGTCGGATTAGTGATTTCCGGCTTTCTGTAAAGTGATTTGTTACCATTAGCATTATCCTGACCTTTAATACCAACTGCATCTACAGTTGATGATTTGTAAGATAAATCAACATATTGTCCACCTGTAAAAGTAAGAGAAGGGGCAGCCGTTACAAATTTAGCATTAAGATTATTGAAACAGCTGAAATTAGCATTAGGATTAATCGCAACAAAGCTTTGATTGTTTTCTATCTCGCCTTCCAATTCAAATGGTTCTCCAAAATAATACACCGTTCCTTTATACTGTATGTACAACTTGTAGTCATTAAGATTGACTTTGTGGCCGGTTCTGTTGGCAATTTCGAACGCCTTATTATTTCCGGTTCCTTCCAGATATTTAACTATTTGCAAATCTTTTGCAAATATATCTGACTCCAAGGTTGTCACATTCATCGTATTGCTCTGCGCACTTTCCAGATATGACGTGTCATAAGCTTTAACCGTAAAGTTATAAGTTGTATTTGGGGTTAAATGGTCTGCCGAGAATGAATTGGTTTTTGAAGTTCCAATCAAGACATTATCCTGATAGATCCTGTAACCCAACACATCAGATTCCGGACTCGCCTGCCATTTTAGATTGACAAAATAAGCCGAATTTCTCTCCATAGATAATTGTGATGGCGTTGAAGGTGGAATGTTATCAGGTGTCTGATTCCAGATCAAATTGACCCATTCCGGGTGATCAATAAAAGGATTTCTGTTTTTCTGAATATTATAAACGGAGTTATTGCGGGTTATTTCTCTTGCTGAGACCGGATCTTGTTGATGCCAGTTAAGCAGCATTGCGATATACCAGTCGTCGTAAGCTTTTTCTTCTGTTCCGTTGAGTGGGTTTTGATCCTTTGTCGGATCCGCATTTGTACTGTAATTAAAACCTCCTAATTTCCCCTCATATCTCACTACGAAATACAGTAGTGATCTTGCAACATCGCCTTTGAATTCATCAATTGGCTCATAAACTCTTCCTGTATAAATTGCACCGGGTGTACCGTTGGAAGCTTGTTTTGAACCATTTGTGAAATTATAATAAACTGTGGATCCTGCTTTCCCATAAGGATAATTGCTTCTTAACTGATTAATTCTTGCATCTGTGGGAACAACAAAAAACAAATCAGAATACATCGGATATGCACTATTAAAAGAACTTTGTGGCATCATATGCTCCCGGTTCCAGCCAAGGCCTTCTGCATTGGCACTGCTGATTATATTACTCAATGTATAATGATATGCCGTCGTCCCAGTTGGATTGTTGGAATAGATATCTAATAAATAAGTGGTATTGCTAGCATCATAATCGTAATACTTATCTATATCCGTCTGTCCATACAAAGTTTTCAGATCATCATAATGCCAGTTGTAATTCTTAGAAATAATATCGTGAAGTTTACTTTTCAGAGCATAACCAGAAAGACCTTCGGTTCCGGAATAGTAGCCTGCAGGTGCTTGAGCGTAGGCCAAAACCGGAAGAATGGCTAATGTCAACAAGTACTTTTTTATCATATCTCAATTTTAAAAAGTGGAGGATAAAAGTTGAAAAATAAAAAATCTCTTTAGTCAAGGGATTTTTATTAAGTATACTTTCTTACTCTCCTGCGATGATATTATGAAGTGTGACTTTCAAACCTTCTAATTGCTCTTTTTTGCCGTCCAGTTTCTCATAGGTATCTTTCAAAAGTGGATTATCGCGTGTTGGTGAATTGAAAAAAGACAAATTATTTTCCAATTGCACAACTTCTGCTTCCAGATCTGCAATTTGATTTTTGATTTTTCTGGCTTTATCGGTCAATTGACTTTCTGACAGATTTTCTTCCTTCAAATCAAACTCATTGATTTTGTTGAGTTTTAACTTCTCTCTCAGAGTTTTATTAAATTCCGTATTAATTGACAACTTATCTTTGGGAACTTTTCCGATAGCATTCCAGGAATTCTTGATATTCTCGATTTTTTCAACAGAACCGTCTTCGTCTGTCAAAGCTTTCAGTTCATCGAGAAGTGCTTTTTTGTTTTTATAATTTTCTTTCCAGTTATCGCCGGCTGCATTATTCTTTTCTCTATAATTTTTGAAAAACGTATTACAAGCATCACGGAAGTCATCCCAAACTTTATTCGCCTGACTTCTGGGAACGTGACCAATTTTTTTCCAGTCTTCCTGTAGTTTTTTGAATAATGGAACCACGGTATCCCAATCTTCAGAATTCATATTATCCTGAGCCGTTTTGATTAAGGCTTGTTTTTCTTCAAGATTCTGAATCTGAGATCCTTTTAGATTCTTATAAAAATCATTTTTAGCTGTATTGAAATCCCTAAGAGATTGTTTGAAATCTGTCCAGTTTTGATTGGATAATTTCTTTGGAACAGCACCTAATTTCAGGAACTCGGATCTGATCTCTTCTACTCTTTTAATGGCTTGCTGCCAATAGGTATGATTGATGTTCTTAGGAGCAGAAAGTGTTTTCAACTCTTCAATGATCTTATTTTTCTTTTCAAGATTTTCAAGTTGTTCAGTTTCTATAACTGCAATCAACTCAGATTTTCTTTCATGAATTTTATTGGAAATCTCTTTGAACTCTTCCCAGGTTTTTTCACGGAATTCTTCTGCAACAGGCTCCGCTTCTTCTTTCCAAAGCTTATGAAGATATTGCAATTCATTCAATGCTTTTTGAACAACCTTCTCATCCAGCAATTCTTTTGCTCTTTGGATAATATGTTGTCTTTTTTCAAGATTATGAGCAAATTCCTGCTCCAGATATTCTTTATTCAAATCCAACATCTCATTGAACATTTTAAGATGATGGAAGTAATTATTATTCAGATTTTTGAACTCAGATTTAGCAACCTGACCTGCATTTCCCCAAGCTTCTTTGATTTCTCTTATCGATTTGAAAAGATTAGTTCCCGGTTCAGAATTGGTGTAAAGGTTTTTCAATCGCTCAATGATTGCCAATCTTTCTTGCAGATTTCCCTGATGTTCAGCTTCTTGTTGTTTATGAAATTTATCTTGTTTTTCTTTGAAAATATTGACAAGAGCAGACAATTTGGAAGCCTGTGGATGATGATATTCGAAATGTTCTTCAGGATTTCCCTGTTCCAGGTACTCGTGTTTTTTGTCTTCGATTTCGTCAGACAATTTGTGATTTGCCTGTTCCCGCAGTGCGTTAAAACGTCTGGAAAAAGATGACGCATCGTCTTTGTTGACTATTTTTTCCATTTCGTCCAAAGCTTCTTTTAAAGAATAATGAGAAAAATCTTCCTCAACAACTTCGGTTTCCTGATGTTCAGATTCGGTTTCAGTTTCTGAATTTTGACTGGTAACTGTTTCTTCTACTGGTTGATTTTCAGCAGCATCAGTTTCCGGATTCAAATTTTCATTCTCAGGATTTTCATTTTCAATACTCATAACAAAGCAAATTAATTGACAAAAACAACTTTTAGATGCACTAAATTAACTGTTTTTTACAGATATATTGAAATGATTAATCCGGATATTTAAAATTAATATTTACTTGACAAAGGCTCTTTGATATCGTATCTTTGCACCTCGCAAAAATTTAACCGCAGGCAAGTCCTGTAAAAACAAATAAAATCCGTAAATTTTATGAAAACATCTGATTTCAATT
This sequence comes from Rhizophagus prolifer, assembly GCA_019425655.1. Lineage (NCBI taxonomy): Eukaryota > Fungi > Glomeromycota > Glomeromycetes > Glomerales > Glomeraceae > Rhizophagus > Rhizophagus prolifer. The sequence goes on from NQWY01025200.1 coordinate 16,719, forward strand.
TCGATTTGCCAGCAGAGTTATTGGCAGAGCACCCGTCAGAAAACCGGGACGAGGCAAGATTGATGGTTCTTAACAGAAAAACTGAAACTATTGAGCATCGCCTTTTCAAAGATGTTATTGATTATTTTGATGAGAAAGACCTTTTCATTTTTAATAATACCAAAGTTTTCCCTGCAAGATTATTCGGGAACAAAGAAAAAACAGGAGCTAAGATTGAAGTTTTCTTGTTGAGAGAACTGGATGCAGAAACTCGTGTCTGGGATGTTCTTGTAGATCCTGCAAGAAAAATCAGAATCGGTAACAAATTATTCTTCACAGAAGATGAGTCTCTTGTTGCGGAAGTTATCGATAATACGACTTCTAGAGGAAGAACATTAAGATTCTTGTTCGATGGTTCTTATGAAGAGTTCCGTGCAAAATTGACAGAACTTGGCGAAACACCACTTCCTAAATACATCAAAAGAGAGGTTGAGCCGGAAGATGCAGAAAGATACCAGACCATCTATGCGAAAGTTGAAGGTGCTGTAGCAGCTCCAACTGCAGGTCTTCACTTTTCAAAGCACTTGATGAAGAGATTAGAGATCAAAGGAATCGATTTTGCAGAGATCACACTTCACGTTGGTTTGGGAACTTTCAACCCAATCGAAGTTGAAGATTTGTCTAAGCATAAAATGGAATCTGAAGAAGCTATTATCGATGAGAAGAACGCAGCAATCATTAACAAAGCTGTAGAAGAAGGACGCAGAGTCTGTGCTGTTGGAACAACAACGATGAGAGCTTTGGAAACTTCTGTTTCTTCTAACAAAAAAATCTCAGCTTACAGAGGTTGGACCAACAAGTTCATCTATCCACCTCACGAATTCGGTGTTGCCAATGCAATGATTACCAACTTCCACACGCCTAAGTCTACTCTGATTATGATGATTGCCGCTTTTGCTAACAAAGATTTCATAATGAGAGCTTACGAGGAAGCTATCAAAGAAAAATACAAATTCTACTCTTACGGAGACGCGATGTTGATTCTTTAAGATTTGAATTTTTCAAAAACAGAATGCACAATTTTTATAGTTGTGCATTTTTTGTTAAGCCACAAAAATCACAAAAGATTTTTATTGAATATTTTTTCAATATATAACAAGTTCACAAAATTTTCTTTTTGAACTTTTAACGTATCCATTCAATTTTGTCCTTTTGTAACTTTTGTGGTTTCAATCTCCATTATTTTCATTAATTTCATCCAATGAAAGCACTTTCCTTTTTCGCATTATTATCCATTACATTTTCCTGTTCCCAGACTCAGGAGAATTTTTCAACATTGGCAAGTCTTCCAAAGAAATTAAAAGAAGCTTCAGCTTGTGAAATTTCGAAAGCGTCACCCCTGATTTGGACGATTGAGGACAACCATAATCACAATGTTCTTTTTGGATTCAATGAGAAAGGAGAATTAATCAGGCAAATTACCATTTCCAATGTTGAAAATAATGACTGGGAAGATTTAACTTCTGATGATGAAGGTAATATTTATATCGGCGATTTTGGAAATAATGATAATGAAAGACAGAACTTAGCCATTTATAAGATCAATGCGTCGGATTTGAATAAGGATGTGGCTAAAGCAGAATCGATTATTCAATTCTATTATCCGGAACAGACCGAATTTCCTCCAAAAAAGAAAGACCGGATTTTTGATGTGGAATCATTCTTCATTCATAATAATAAGTTTTACCTTTTTACTAAAAACAGAAGTTCAAAATTTGATGGAACAACTGTTTTGTATGAAGTTGATAACAACTCCACTCAAAAATTACCTGCTAAGAAAATCGGGAGTTTTGTGACCTGCGAACAGTTCAATCATTGTGCTGTGACAAGCGCAGATATCAGTCCGAATAAAGATAAAGTGGCGATTTTAAGTTCCGACAAAGTCTGGATTTTCACCAATTGGAAAGGGAATAATTTCTTTTCTGGGAATGTTGAAAAAATTGAACTGAATCATCACACTCAGAAAGAAGGTTTGTGTTTCAAAGATGAAAATACAATCTTAATGACCGATGAAGGCAACAAAACACACACAGGAAATCTTTATCAATTGAAGTTGAAATAACCACTCAATTACAATAATCTGGAAGCGGAAAATTTCGCCACAAAATTCTCAAACTCTTTTCTATAAGTTCTGCCAACAGGAATATTGTATTTGCCCAAATTCAATTCATTATTATTAAAAGCAGATACATATTTTGAATTGATTAAAAAAGACCGATGAATCCTTATAAAACCTTTATCAGATAAAGGAGTTTCCAAATCTGTCATTCTATTTTTTGTAATGATTTTTCCCTCGTTTTGCAAAATGATTCTGACATCATTTCCCTGACTTTCGAAATAAAGAATGTCGGATAAAATGATTTTCCTATTCAATCCATCAGATTTGACAATAATGAAATCTTCAACTTGTTCATCAGAAGGAATATTTCTCAACACACGATCGACAGATTTGAAAAATCTTTCGAATGTAATTGGTTTCAAGATATAATCAACAGCTTCCAATTCAAAACCTTCTATGGCAAATTCGCGGTAAGCTGTGGTGAAGATTGTTTTAGGTTTTTGATGAAGAGATTTCAGAAATTCGATTCCGTTAAGATTGGGCATTTCAATATCGAGAAACATTAGGTTAACAGGTTTTGTCTGCAATATTTGATAAGCTTCGATTGCGTTTTTTGCAGTTGCGACCAGTTTCAGAGAATCAATCTTTGAAATATGGTTTTCCAAAAGCTTTACAGCCAGAGGTTCGTCATCAATTATAATACAATTTATCATTCTGTTGCAGGCGTAATTATTTCTACTTCAAACCAATTTCCGATTTCTGAAACATTAAATTCAAATTGATTCTCATAAAATATCTTCAATTGTTCTTCTATATTATTTAATCCCAAACTTTCACGTTCAGATTTTAAAGTTTCCGAATAGGTATTTTTGATTCGAAAAACAGATTGATTTTCATCCGTTTCAATTTCAATATTAATTTCAATATTTCCAGCCGATTTTCCTGCACCGTGTTTGAAGGAATTTTCAACCAAAGAAAGATACAACAATGGTGGAATTTTGTTTTCAGAATTTAGTTTTTGTCTTTTGAATATTTTCAGACGTTCGTCATATCTCAGTTTTTCAAGCTCAATATAATCATCAATGATAGAAATTTCATCCGAAATATTAACAGTTTTATTCTGACCTTTATAAAGAACATAGTCCAAAATTTCCGAAAGTCTGCTGATAGATTCTGAAGTTTTCTCCAAATTAATAATGGAAAGCGAATAAATATTATTGAGTGTATTGAACAAAAAATGAGGATTAAGCTGTGACTTCAGAACCTTTAATTCTAATTCTGCTTTTTCCTTCAAAAGTTTGGTGGTATTTTGTTTTTCCGTTTTGTATCGCAGCATAAACATTACAGATACAAAAGCAAAAGCTCCTGTAATAATAGAAAAAGTATAGCTAATCAACAGATATCTGATATCTGTAACAATGCTATAAATGCTGTCCTGTGGAAAATTACAAAAGAAAGGTTCGGCTACGTAAACAATAAAAAGGCGATTAATGACTGAAAAAACATACAGAGCAACTAGCAGTAAAACTGAAAATGAGAAATACTTTTTTCGGTCGAAAAAATGCTTTATGAGAACATAATAAATAAAATTCGCACTGATAATTTGAAAAATCCAATGGCATAGATCATAGTAAAAAATCAATTGAATATTAGCATCCTCATATTCTCCATAATTTCTCGCCTCAATCAACATAAATAATGCTGTCCAAAATAAAATTTGAAAGCCAATGTTCGATTGATATTTTTTCCAAGTTCCGATTTTCACAATCTTCAAAATTATAAATTATAACCCGATAAAATTTTTTATGAATGTAGAATTGACAAATCGAATGACAAACAACCAGAATTACAATCCAAAATGCAGAACGAGTAATCCAAATAAAAATCTCCGCTTTCTGAAAGTGCTTTGAAAATTACTATTAAAAAGCAAGCATCTTGCAGAAAAAAAAATAAATGCAGACAACTTCTTCTCAAAGATTCAATGGATTAGACCATCTAAGAGCCATTGCAATTCTTTTGGTATTAATGTATCATTATCGCGCTTTTACACATCCAGATTGGATAGATACTTATGGACGTTTTGGCTGGACAGGAGTTGATTTATTTTTTGTATTAAGCGGTTTTCTGATTTCAAATCAATTATTTCAGGAAATTAAAAATAAAGGGGAAATTAATCTAAGATCATTCTTCACAAAACGTTTTTTCAGAATCATTCCGCCTTATTTTTTCACATTACTATTATATTTCTGCTTTCCTTTTTTCAGAGAAAGAGAATCGCTTTCGTCTTTATGGAAATTTCTCACCTTCACTCAGAATTATGGCTTAGATGTCATCAACAAAGGAACGTTTTCACACGCCTGGTCTTTGTGTATCGAGGAGCAATTCTATCTGATCCTGCCTTTTTCATTACTTCTATTCATCAAATCAAAAACATTGAAATATCTAAAATTTATAATCTTCGTAATTATATTATTTTCAATTTTGGCGAGGTATTTTTCCTGGCAGGAATCCGTTTTTCCCAATATCAATTCGAATGAATTTTGGAAAATCTGGTATATGAAAATATATTATCCAACGCACACAAGATTGGACGGATTGGCAATTGGTGTTTTGATTGGATATCTGTTTCAAAATTCTTCAAGATTCAGAAAATTGACTGATGAAAATGGTAATTTGTTTTTGCTGTCAGGTTTAGCTTTTCTTGGCATCTCTTTATGGGTTTGCAATGACCAATCTTCTGAATTTGCATCGATATTTGGATTCACATTCGTTGCTGTAAGTTATGGTCTTGTAGTAATTTCTGCGATTTCGAAATCCTCATTCCTGAACAAATCAAAAAACTATTTCACAACTCAATTAGCCAATTTATCTTTTGCAATCTATCTTTCTCACAAGGGAATTATCCATATTATTCAAAGCCTGATAGAATATTACAAAATTTCCATTTCGGAAAATTTGTTATTGATCACTTGTTTAATAGGATGTATTCTCGGAGGATTATTTTACAGATATTTCATTGAGAAACCAAGCTTGAAATTGAGAAATAGAATCTCAATTAATCAGTCTTTGTGAAAGCATAAAGCAACAATCCGTAAGAACTTTTTGCCTTTTTCGATAGTCATTTTTCAGCAAACCTTCAAATTCGAAATTACAAAACTCCGCTACTTTTTTACTGGCAATATTATCCGGTGCAATCTTCATAAAAATTCTAATCAACCCTTTTACAGAAACAGACCAATCACGAAATGCCTCCAAAGCTTCATAAGAATATTTATTACCCGAAAAATCATTAAAAATAAAGTATGCCAACTCACCTTTCGGGACTGTCCAGTCGATTTCCCTTACAGAAATATGACCGATCAATTCATCTGATTCTTTGAGAAAAATCCCAAAATAGAAACCTTCTTCACTTTTAAAATTTTCAATTTTCTTTTGAAAATACAACTCTGTGTCTTCCAAAGTTTTAGTTACACTTAGAGTTCTGGAAAAGTAATCTTCCAGATAAGTTTTGTCATTTTGAAATTTAGTATAAAATTCCTCAGCAAAATCCAGCGAATAAGGTTTTAGAAGTAGTCGTTCGGTTTCAATCATCATTACATTTTAAAAAGTCCCGCCAATCCCGACAACCAATCTTCCTCCGTCTGACGATGTAAAATAAGAAAGATTGGCAGAAATCGCATCAACCGCATTCAGCCAAAATCCACCACCGTACGAATTATGCCATTTATTAGAACTTTCATTCGGATTCCAAACTCTACCTAAATCAAACCCGCCGAAAAATCCATAGCTCAAAGGTAAAATTGAATTCTTGATTTTACCGACTTCATATCTCAAATCCGAGGTTTGATAAAAAGAGTTTTTCCCATAAAAACGGTTAAAACGGAAACCTCGCAAATCTTTGTTTCCGCCCAACGTCGCCATTTGATAAAACTCGTAATCGTTACCAAAAAGCCATTTTGCCTTCGCATAAGAAGACCAAACCAATCTTTGATTTTGCGTCAGATAATGCAGGAAACCAAGCCCTGTTTCCAGTGAAGTATATTGTCTGTCCGTGTTTTGAAGATTCATATTCCAAACCGTTCTGATATCGAATTTCATTCCCAATTTTGGATTCGCTTTGTTATCATAATTCTCATAATTGAACGACAAATCGGCTCCACCAAACTGTTTCGATTTGAAAACGTCGTCATTGATGACACCAGGAATTGAAATATAGCGATTAGCAGTTCTATCGATTTTCAGAATTTCGTAATTCAGTTTTGCAGAGAATGTTGACGCATTTTTGTTCCAGTTAATAGACGGCGAAAATCCAAACTCCCGAGCTCTGACATTATTAAAGCGATCTCCAAATTCTTCCTTCGGATTAACTGTCTCATTACCAATGCCGTAGAAATTCCTGATGTAATGAGAACTCGTGACCCTCGTATCCAAGCCGTAAAACCACTTACCTTTCAACAATGGAAACATGCCCTGATAAGCCAGTTCATAACCTCTCGTTCCTGTGAAATAATTGGCTGTAAAATGGTGTTTCTGAGAAAACGGATTCTTGATAAAATCATTCACGGTATAATCTGCATTAAAACCAATCGCCAAGGCATCATCCGGATTGAAATTGAAATTCATAAATGTGGTAAAAACATTATATTTCGGGTTTCTGTAGTTGTACTGGTTGATGTCATAGTCATCAGTCAACTTCAGAGTTGCACTTCCTTTATTTTCGAAATTGTTCGGTTTACTTTTATAATCGTAAATCGTCACTTTCCTGGAGTTGAAAACCGAATATTTATCGTTATCCCAACCTCCCAAAAGTTTGATTTTGATGCTCGAATGTGGTTTTCCTTCAACAATAAATTCGTCATCGTCATCCAGACCATACAATATGATTTCTTTGGTCATCAATCCAGAATAAAGCTTGGATGATTGCAATTCTTCACCAGATTTTTTCAGTCTGATGATTTTGACTTCGGTTTCGTTATTCGGTAATCTGGTGACTACAAACTTGTCTTTTTTGTCAGTTCCGGTCAATACCACTTTTTCCTGAAGGAATTTGAAATAAGCCGAAGCATATTTTTGAAGGTCATTTTTTCTCGTCAGTAATTTCTGAATCAAATCTTCTGAAACTTTATCCTGAACTTCTTTTGGAAGGTTTTTAAAAGCTTCTCTAATGTCATTTTCCGATAAATGATTTTGAATAAATTCTGCTAAACCCTGCCAGTCTTTTCCATTAGAATTTTTAGCAAAAATCAAATCCAACGGATAAGGTTCACGGTTAAACCACTTTACGCTTTCAATCTGATGATCAAAAGTCTGCATATGTTTTAACTCAGGAAATTCCATCAGGATTCCCGTGATAAAACCGTCATATTTTGAAAAAGCCTGGTCTCTGTCTTTCGGAATCGGGCTGTAAATCACGTTGCCATTTTCTTTCCTGGATTCGAATTTCCATTGATCGTGATGCCTGTCCCAATCACCAATCAACATATCGAACAAACGTGCTTTGATCCACGCTTTTTCATCCATTTTATATTTTTCATCTTTGGCAAGATTCAGGATTACTTCATCGGTTCCTAGAACTTTGTTCGGATTTTCTTCAGTTTCCATTGGTCGGTCTTCGAGATAATACAACTCATTTCCAAAATTCTCATTGAAGTTTTTAAGAGTTTTCTGTTTTGGAATATAAAAAAGTTCTGGTGTTGTGTGACGAATTCCCAATTTGTCTGCCATTCCACCGATTACCAAAGGCGTGTAAGGATGTGAAGTTGTATAAAAATCCAGCAAAAATTTGTCCGCATAACTATTCGAAAAATCATCAATTACATATTGATTTTTGAATGCCACAGCCTGCAAAAATCTCACACCGCTTTTTTTCAGCGCACGAATCACGTATTCATTTCCGGATTTAGTTTCCAGACGAAGGGATTTGGTTTGATGTCCGCCTCCTGCTCTATCGGGTTTCACTCCACCGAATAATGTATCCAATTCCAGATTTTTGACATGGATTTTTTTCGAATAATATTCACGGTAATGTTTTCCCCAAAGAAATTCATAGAATTTGCTTTTCTTCGTCATCGCAGAATCATAAATCGAGGCTTCTGTATTTTGAGGAAATTGATTCGGGTAATCTTTCGCAATTTTCGATTCGTTTTCCAAAACCGTTTTTCTGAATAACAATTCCGATTTTTTTGGATTAAGACTGTAAAAACTCACTTCAGCATTTCCTGATTTTGAGATTTTCAGTTCTGCATATCCGTTTTTTCCAAATGAAAAATCATTGCTTCCAACGGCTTTTGCAGATTCCGTTTTGGAACCTGCGCCGCTAACGATTTGCCTTATGTCACCTTGCTCGATGTATTGCAGATTGTGGTCGTGACCAGAAACTACGATGACATTTTTCCTTCCGCTAATCAATGTTTTCAGTCGGTCTGCCAGATTTTTATAATTCTGATTGCTGATATCCTGATGCGTGATTCCGCCGGTTGCCCTTGTCAAATTGATAATTGAACCTAAAACCGGGAGTGGAATTTTATTTTCCAAAGGAAAAATCTGCTTTTCCCAAGAATATTTTCCGCCGTGTGAGCCGTTCGTCATCAATGGATGATGTGTTGCCACAACAATGGTTTTGTTCTGATTTTTATTCAATTGGTCTTCGAATTCTGTGTAGAAATCTTCTCTGGTTTTGAGGTCACACTTTTCATTGATGCCTGGATTCTTGTCCCAATTGGCCAAAACCCATTCTGTGTCCACTAAAATCAAAGTCAGTTTTTTGTTGATTTTTCTGGTTTCGATGGGACAGCCGTTTCTTGGTCCGAAAGCCGATTTGTCATTCAGTTTTTCTGTAACATAATCTTCTTCTCTTTTCAAACCTTTGATGCCGTTGTTGTACCAATCGTGATTACCGGGAATGAAAATCGTTTTTCCTTTGAACTGTTGAGATAATGAAATCTGGTTATCCATTTTTTTCTCCGCCAAAGCTCTATGTTCGTCCTCATTTTTTGGCATTCCGACTGGATAAATATTATCTCCCAAAAACATCAAAGTACTATTTTCCGGAGCTTTGGATAATGAATCTTTCAGAATATTCATATTATGGAAAGCTTCGTCCTGATCAAGATTCCCAGCATCACCAACCAAATAAAAAGTGTGAATGACACTGTCTTTTATCGTTGTATTTTTGGCAAAATATTTGGCGTTTTTTCCGTAGTCAGCATTTTGGACGGCGCAAGAAACCGCAACGAACAGAAGTATAATAAAAAGATATAATTGGTATATGTATCTCATAAATGATTTTCAATATTAAAGGTAATTCTTACCAATGAATCGCACGCAGCCCGACTTGAGCGGAAATCCTTTTTTGCTTACACTTAAATTCTATTTAATCTAAAATCTTCTGCAAAAAAGATTGGGAGCGGAAGGCGGATTAAGCTGCCATAAATAAAATTAAATATTTAAGTTAAAGGCTTCGACAAGTTCGACCTGACGATTTTGATTTCAAATATTCACGAAATTAGTCAAACTCTAACAATATTTAACAAAATTAAAATTAATAAGCTATAAATACTTTCTTAAATTTGTTCCAAATTGCTTTTATGGATATTTTGAAAATTTCGGAAGATTATGTTAAAAATTTATTCAAAGATAGATTATCTTCTGCTTATACTTATCACAATCTTGACCACACGATTCAGGTTGTTGATAAGATAAAAATCCTTGCAAAAGAAGAAAACATTGGTCCCGAAGACACAGAAAATCTGCTTTTGGCAGGCTGGTTTCACGATTTGGGTTACATTGATGATGCTGATAATCACGAAGAAGAAAGCCGAAAAGAAGCTGCAAACTTTTTAAAGCAATATGGATTTCCCGAAGATAGAATTGCTAAAATCGGAGAACTGATCCTGGCAACGGACAAATTTTACAAGCCTAAAAATCATCTGGAAGAAATCATAAAAGATGCAGATTTGTATCATCTGGCTTCGGATGATTATTTCAGGATTTGTGAGAATTTGAGACAGGAAATCAAGGAGGTTCATCATCAGAAATTCAGCAAGCAACAGTGGTCTGAGCTTAATATTGTTTTCTTTTCAAAACATCAATTTTATACCAAATTTGCTAAAGAAAACTGGCAGCCAATCAAAGAAAAAAATGTGGATAAAATCCTTTCTCACATCCAGAATCTGAAAGAAGAGAAAAAGAAAAAAGCGGCCGAGGATAATGATAAAGCACTTCTGAATAAGAAAAAGCTTGAGAAACTGGAAAGCCCTGAACGTGGTATAGAAACGATGTTCAGGGTGACATTGAATAACCATACTAAACTGAGCCAAATTGCCGATAGCAAAGCGAATATTCTGCTTTCCGTCAACGCGATTATTATTTCAATCGCATTATCATCTTTGATTCCAAAACTGGATGCGCCAAGCAATTCGCATTTGATTATTCCGACATTTGTCATGGTCATATTCAGTGTGATTTGTATTATTTTGGCGATAATGTCCACAAGACCGAAAGTATCCAGCGGAACTTTTACCAGAAAGGAAATCGAGGAGAAAAAAGTAAACCTTTTGTTCTTCGGAAACTTCTACAAAATGCCGATGGAAGAGTATCTCTGGGCAATGAAAGAAATGATGAACGACCGACAATATCTGTACGATACAATGATAAAAGACCTCTATTATCTGGGCGTTGTTCTCAACAGAAAATACAAATTATTGAGACTGACTTACACGGTTTTCACAATTGGAATTATTGTTTCTGTGGTGGCTTTTGTCGTGGCTTTTCGGAATGTTACGGTTTAGAAATTTAAATTATGCCAAAAATTTATAATAACAGAAACTCAGAAATAGCGCCTTGCATTATTTCCAAAGTAAAAAAGCTTTAAAATTAAAAGAAAAAGAACCTAATAATACAAAAAATTGTAGCTTAGAATATTGGAATGAGGCAGTTGATATTGTTGGTAAAATAAATAATTGCAATTCAGACACAATAAGACTGGCAAAGGAGAACAATCTAAATCCCTTCCACAAAATCATAATCCACACCTTCCGCCTCATAATTCACAGCAACACGCAAAGCTCGCAAACCGTTAATTCCCTGTAAATCTTCAACTTCCAGTTCTTCTATTGTTGAAAGTACATTTTGGTTCTGAAGGATTTTGATTAATTTCAAATATTCTTCACGTTCCCTATCCTGAGAATAGATTATGCTGATTTTTCCGGGTTGTGTGATACGTTCGTCAGAATTTTTGACCTGGGATTTGTCGATACGTTTTTTAATCATTTCGTAGCGGGCATTATAACTTCCGTCCACATCAAAACGTTTTTCATCCATTCTGAATCTGATGCTGATCGGCGTGCTGTAAACTAAAATCAAAGACGAAACATCCAGAGAATAATCCAGCGTTTCTTTATATTTTTTGTAATGCAATTCGGATTCGCAAATCACACGCAGTTGCCATAACCTTAAATTCTTGAGGAAAATCGGGTCGTAAGTCAACTCCGGTTCAATTGATGAACCGATATACAAATTATGTTCTACGCCGTCCGTCTTGAAACGCTCGTAGTAAAATGGAAACCTTTGCTGTTGCTCTTCCTGACGTTTGTCCAGGATATCCGCCAAAAACTTATTGACCGATGACAAACTATCATCAAATTTCTTCCTGAACTGATAAACCAATTCCGTTTTAGAATCCAATTGTTTGTGATAATCTGTAACGATTTGATTATAATTCACATTCTGAAGTTTAATCGATTCCAGCAAAGGATGAACTTCCTGATGAATAAAATTCTGAACCTGACTTTCTGTGTCGGCTTTTAAATCTCTTGACAATAATTCCTGAAAATGAATCAGTTTTAAATTAATGGATTCCAAATCATTGTCAGAACTTAGATCCTTGAAAACATCAGAAATCAGCATCAGATTGATTTCCAAATCTTTTTTAATTGCCAGGTTCCTCGAAACCGAAGAGTTCCTGATATCTGTCTGTCCAAAAAGTGGCGTCAGATTTTCGAAAGTGATTTTTCGGTAAGGCAAATCAAATTCTTCTCTGTAGAAACCAATGTGGCGTTCCGCTTCCTGTCGGAATTTCCAATAAACACTTGGATGTATCGATGTATATTCCCGTTGGATAATCGCTTGGATTCTCGTTTCGATGCCGTCATATAGTCTGTCCATCGTATCTTCAAGATATGGCATCACGATTTCCATTTTTTGAGCATTGATGCTGTTCAGCATTTTCTTTCTGGAGACCAGTTCGATAATTCCGAGAACTTTTTTGTTTTTGATAATAGGCGCAAAAATTGCGCTTTTGATTCCCAAGTCGTAGAATTGCTTGGCAAAATCACTGTCCGGAAACTCCCGGTAAACTTTCTCAACATCAGAAATACTGAAGTATTTTCTGGATTCTACTAATGTGTTAAAATTCTTTTCACAAAGCAATTCATTCCTGGAGTGATTAAATCCCGACAGAATAAAACTATCAATCACGCCATTAATGGGCGTTTTTACAAATTTGTTTTCTTCGTGATTGATGGATGTATAGCCCAGTTCCAAATCAGGAACCTGAAAAATAGAACGGAAAATCCTGTTCAGTTCCGGTTTCAGATTTTCATCATCTTCAAGATTAATCAACTTGGTTTTGAGATTGGAAACTGCAATTTCAGTTGTGGCATCAAAGAAATTAACGACAGCAAAACCTTTCAGTTCCCAGCTTTTTGGCGGAAATTTTTCTTTCCACAATTCATAATCTTCAAAATTATCCAGCAATTCAGAAATCTCTTCTTCTGTCAATCTTTTGAAATTTTCCAGCGGATTAACATCAATAAAATCAACATTATTCAAAAAACGGTAATGGTTCACAATACCTTCCTCATTCGGAATATCGAAAATAAACGGCATCGAAAGATTGAGCGGAACATTATAAAAATTTCTCAAAATAATGCAACAGCTCATTACATAAAAACGATGCGGATCAAGACCTTTAATAAACATATCAAAGTTTTCGCCGGCATTTTTAAGGATGTTCTGAAAACGTTGTGTAGGATTGAAAAAGAAATTATAAAAAGGAAAACCAATTGCCTTGATTTCATTTCCCGTCAACATTGGCGGAAAAAGATCACGCAAAAGCTCCTTCATTAAGGTTTCATTTTTCTCAAAGAAATTAAGATTTGTAATACCATTCAGAAGCTCGGGAAATTCTTTCGCTTTATCCAGAATTCTCTGATGTGACAGCGCATATTCCGGGTTATCAGAAGCTTCTGCTTCCATTTTCTCGATGAGCTTTTCAAAGGAAAAATTCAGTATGAATGGGCTGTCGTAAAAGGCTTGGAACTTCATCTGGTAAAAATCAATGCAAATGTAAGAATTATCAATCTATTAATAAAGTCGAATTATAATTCCCAATACTTTAAGTTCAATAATTAAAATTACCGTTTCCAAATCATAATTAATTATCAATGTAAAACTTAGCTAAGAAATTATCTTTCAAAAAAACGAAAACTCAAGATTATCAAATGTATCTATCGTTTCATTATTGGATTTTTAAATTGTTACATTAAACGTATATTTGCAAAAATTTTCAGAAAGCATTGAAAGATATCCGCACACTTTCCCTCGATCAGCTCAAAGATTACTTCAGCACAATTGGTGATAAGCCGTTTCGTGCCAAGCAAGTCTATGATTGGCTGTGGAGTAAGAATCTGCACTCTTTTGATGAGATGACAAATCTTTCAAAAAATCTTCGTGATAATCTTTCCCGCGATTTTTTCATCAACCCGATTGCTGTCGATCTATTACAAAAATCAACAGACGGAACCATTAAAAACGGCGTCAAGCTTCACGACGGATTAATGGTAGAATCGGTTCTGATTCCGACAGAAACGCGTTCTACGGCCTGTGTTTCTTCTCAAGTTGGTTGTTCTCTGAACTGCGAATTCTGCGCCACAGCCAAACTGAAAAGAATGCGAAATCTGGAAGTTGCAGAGATTGTAGACCAAGTCGCATTGATTGACCGACAAAGCAAAGAATATTTTGACAGGCCACTCACAAACATCGTGTTTATGGGAATGGGCGAACCGATGATGAATTACAAAAACGTTGTCGAAGCTATTCATAAAATCACGAAACCGGACGGTCTGGGAATGTCACCAAGAAGAATTACCGTTTCAACATCCGGAATTCCGAAGATGATAAAAATGCTCGCAGATGAAGAACTGAAAGTGAAACTGGCGCTTTCACTGCACTCAGCAATTGAACATAAACGTAATGAAATAATGCCTTTTTCTGATAAATTTCCTTTGACTGATATTATGGATTCGTTGCAGTATTGGTATCAGAAAACAGGTTCTCCGGTCACTTTTGAATATTGTGTCTGGAAAGGAATCAATGACGGCGATGAAGATATCAAAGCATTGATCAAGTATTGCCGACAAGTTCCAAGTAAAGTCAATCTCATCCAATACAACCCGATTGGCGAAGGAAAATTCGACCACAGAAGTATTGAAGCCGAGCAAAAATATGTCCGCGAACTGGAAAAAGCAGGAATCACGATTGTTGTCAGAAAAAGCCGTGGCGGCGATATCGATGCAGCTTGTGGACAATTGGCGAATAAAACGGTGGAGTAATTCTTTAACAATACTTTAATCCATAAAATTTTACGTTCAAAAAATCAATTCTTATTTTTACAGAATATGAAAAGGATTTTTTACATCTTATTGATTCTCTCTGGGTTTCAAATCTCAGCACAGAAAACGCAATCACTGAATCTAAAGAAATACAAAATTGCTGTTTTGAGTGATTCTTTAAGGGAATCATCAGGCTTGACAAATATTAATGCTAGACTTTTCTCGTTCAATGACAGCGGCAACACCAGCGAAATTTTTGAAATAAAACCAGCAAGTTCAAACATCGAAAAGACTTTTCAAACCGGCCTCAAAAATATCGATTGGGAAGCTATTACAAATGATGGTGAAAATTTTTATATTGGAGAATTCGGGAATAATCTGGGAACAAGAAAAGATTTGAAAGTGTATCAAATCCCTTTCAGAAATGATTCTTTGATGGTTAATTCTATCAAGACCATTCCGTTCTTTTATCCTGAACAAACCGATTTTACACCAAAAAACATCAATAATAATTTTGATGCAGAAGCGATGATTTTCTTGTATGGAAATATTCATCTTTTTACCAAAGAATGGATTACGAACACGGTTTCACATTATGTAATTGACAAAAATCTGACAGAAAACCAGCCAGCTCAGAAACTGGAAAGTTATGATACAGGATTTGTAGTGACGGATGCTTCTGTTTTTCAAGATAAATTATATGTTGTCGGTTACACCAAAAATGCGTCGGTTTATCTTATGGTTTTTGAGAAAGATGAAACGGGGAATCTTTTCTTCAATAAGCCTCCAAAAAAATATGCTTTGGGAAGAGCCTACAATATTGGACAAATCGAAGGTATTACGACAACTGAAAAAGGAATTTATATTTCAGGAGAGCGATTCAGCATCAAATTCAAAAAAGTACCGCAAAGTCTCTATTTTATTCCGTTTAAAGATTTAGAATAATTATATTTGTAGAATAATAAATAGATGTTACAAGAGAGATGTTAGATAGTAACTAATATTTTCTGCTAAAATCTATTATTAATAATTTTGGTCAATTGATAGACAACTGCTCAACATAGCCCCGATTGCAGTGAAAATCCTTTTTATTTTTCTTTGAAAAATAAAAAGATTGCAACGGAAAGCGGGTTAGAATGTTGAAAAAAAAGTACAGTCGTCTTGCTCCAAAAATATAATCTTTAAACGCAAACAGTGGCAAATACAGTAGAACTCATCAAAGCTCCGATCTCTGACGAAATGAAACTTTTTGAACAAAAGTTTTATGAATCGATGAAAAGTAATGTTGCTCTGTTGGATAAGGTCACGCGTTTTATCGTGACAACAAAAGGTAAGCAAATGCGCCCGATGTTTGTTTTTCTCTGTGCAAAACTGGTCGGAAATGTGAACGAAAAAACGTTCCGCGGTGCCAGTATGATTGAGCTGATCCACACGGCGACTTTGGTTCACGATGATGTTGTGGATGAGAGTTTTAAGCGCCGGAATTTCTTTTCTATCAATGCACTTTGGAAGAACAAAATTGCGGTTTTGGTTGGCGATTATCTGCTTTCGAAATCGGTTTTACTTTCTACGGATAATAAGGATTTTGATTTGCTTTCTGTGATTGCAAGAACGATCCGGGAAATGTCTGAAGGTGAATTGCTTCAATTGGAAAAGGCAAGAAAACTGGACATTACCGAAGATGTTTACTATGAAATCATCCGTCAGAAAACGGCCACTTTGATTGCGGCTTGCTGCGAAGTTGGCGTTTTGTCTAATGGCGTAGATGAAGCAACTGCGAAAAAAATGCAGGAATTCGGGACTTACACGGGAATGGCTTTCCAGATCAAGGATGACCTTTTTGATTATCAAACCAGTAATATCATTGGAAAACCCGTCGGAATCGACATCAAGGAACAAAAGATGACTTTGCCTCTGATTTATACTTTGAAAAATGCGAGTCCAGAGAATTACAAAAAATATTTCGCAACGATAAAGCGTTATAACAACGATTCTAAAAAAGTTCGCGAGTTGGTAGAATTCGTGAAATCTTCCGGCGGAATGGATTATGCCATCCGGACCATGAAAGACTACCAGCAAAAAGCATTGGATATCCTGGCTGAATTCCCTGATAACGAAGCCAAAGAATCCCTGAAGTTGATGTTGGATTATGTGATCAGTAGAAAGTTGTAATTCAAATTTATTTCTTTTGTTTTTCTGAAATTTTTATTCCGTAATTTTGGAATATGAACAACTCACCTCTTGCCGAAATCCTCCGTCCGAAAACCCTTGACGATGTTTTGGGTCAGGAACATCTGACCGGAAAAAACGGAACCATCCGGAAAATGCTGGAGAATGACACACTCAATTCTCTTATTTTTTGGGGACCACCGGGAACAGGAAAAACAACGCTTGCTGAGATCATTTCTGAAAAATCCGGAAGAAAATTCTATAAACTATCAGCGGTTTCTTCCGGTGTGAAAGATGTGCGAGATGTGATTGATGAGGCTAAAAAGCAAAATCTTTTCTCCGGAAAAAGTCCTATTTTATTCATTGATGAAATTCACAGGTTTAATAAGTCCCAGCAGGATTCTTTGCTTCATGCTGTGGAAAAAGGCTGGATTGTTCTGATTGGCGCCACTACGGAAAATCCTAGTTTCGAAGTGGTTTCGGCTTTATTGTCGCGTTCGCAGGTTTATATTTTGAAGGCTTTGACGTTTGAAAAACTGGAAGAATTAGCCGACATTTCTGTATCAAAATATAACGAAATCAACAAAACCAAATTTTCCCTCGAGGAAAAAGAAGCATTTATTCAGTATTCCGGAGGCGATGCAAGAAAGCTGATTAACTCCGTAGAGCTTGTACTGAATCAATTCAAATCAGCGAAGAAAAATAAAATTTCCAATAAGGACGTTCTTTCGGTTTTGCAGGAGAATATGGCTTTATATGATAAAAATGGCGAGCAACATTATGACATTATCTCCGCCTTTATCAAATCAATGCGAGGCTCAGACCCAAATGGTGCAGTCTATTGGCTTGCAAGAATGCTGGTTGGCGGCGAAGACATCAAATTCATTGCAAGACGAATGGTGATACTGGCTGCGGAAGATATTGGATTGGCAAATCCAAACGCACTTGTCATGGCCAACAATTGTTTCCAAGCCATTAATGTTATCGGAAATCCGGAAGCAAGAATTATTCTAAGTGAAACTGCAGTTTATCTCGCTGTTTCTCCAAAAAGTAATTCAACTTATAATGCAATTAACGAAGCAATGGCTTTTGTAAGGAAAACAGGTGATTTACCAGTGCCTTTACATCTCAGAAACGCACCAACCAAATTAATGAAAGACCTTGATTATGGCAAAGATTATCAGTATGCTCATTCTTATCAGGGCAACTTTGTAGATCTGGAGTTTTTACCTGACGAAATCAAAGGAACCGCATTCTATAAGCCTTCCAACAATTCTACAGAGAAAAAAATACATGAACAGATGAAGGAAAAATGGGGAAACAAATACGATCGGTAACAATAGTTAAATATTCCTAAATAATACTTTTATAGCCGTGCTTTCGGTTTGTTTTAATATATTTGCGATTCACAGATAGCTATGGAACATTTTGAAAGTTGGAAAGACTTACTGAACCCCGAATTTTACATCAAACTAGGTGGTTTTTGGCTGATTTTGTTTATCATTTTTGCAGAAACCGGGTTATTCGTAGGTTTCTTTTTACCGGGCGATAGCCTGCTCTTCATTTCCGGTATTTATGCAGTCCAGATCATTGATACCACTTTCGGTTCTACCGGTTCGGATTTTCTGGACACCACTATTCTTGCAACAGCGGTAGCCATTGCAGCCATCATCGGAAACGAGATTGGCTATTGGTTTGGATACAAAAGCGGACCATTGTTGTATGAAAGAAAGGATACCTTCCTGTTCAAAAAGAAATATCTGTTCAAAGCGCACGATTTTTTCGAAGACCATGGAACAGTTGCAGTTATCTTGGCAAGATTTCTTCCCATAGTAAGAACTTTTGCGCCCATTGTCGCAGGAATTGTAAAAATGGACAAAAAGAAGTTTTTCTTTTACAACATTGTTGGCGCTATTTCCTGGTCATTTACCATGATATTTGCAGGTCATTATCTGGATAAACTGTTTATGGATCAGTTTGGGATAGACCTTAAGAAGAAATTGGAACTGATCGTTTTGGTCATTGTTTTGGTAACAACGCTCCCAATCATTATCAAATTCTTTTTCACAAAAGACAAAGAAAGACCCACACAGGAATAATTTTTGATAATCAATATCAGACAACATATAAAAAACCGGAAGCCATTTCCGGTTTTTGCATTTTAACAAATCAAAATATTGAAATGAAAGTATTCCTCAACAAAAGAATTCCACAGACCGGAATCGAGTTACTGAAAGCAAATAATTTAGAAATTATAACACCTCAGCATGACATTCTTTCTCAATATGAATGGCTTGAACTTTGTAAAAAAGCGGATATCATCCTGAATGTAGGTAAGAATAAATTCGATAGGAATTTTTTTGACAATTGTCCAAATATAAAAGCTATTTCCTTATTCTCAGTCGGATTTGACCAGGTAGATATCGAAGAAGCAACCAAACGGAAAATCCCGGTTGGAAATACCCCGAATGTTCTCAACAGAGCCACTTCTGACATTGCATTCCTCCTGATGCAAATGGTTTCCAGAAAAGCCAATTACAATACAGAAAAAGTAAAATCCAGAAACTGGAAAGATTTTGATGCTTTAGAACAGTTAGGACAAGAATTATATGGCAAAACTTTAGGCATTTTTGGTTTAGGAAGGATAGGTTTTGAAATGGCTCAAAAATGCAAAGATGCTTTCCAGATGAACATTATTTATCACAACAGAAACCATAACGAACAAGCTGAAAAAGAGTTATATGCTAAATATGTTTCTTTTGATGAATTAATTGAACAATCTGATGTCATCAGCATCCATGCGAATTATACGTCGGAACAGATGGATCTTTTCAATCAATCAGTTTTTGAAAAAATGAAGCAGAATGCAATTTTCATTAATACGGCACGGGGCGGTTTTCATAATGAAACTGACTTGTTTGAAGCGCTTCAATCAAATAAAATCTGGGGTGCAGGTCTGGATGTTACCAATCCCGAACCAATGGATTCCAAAAATCCCCTACTCCAGCTCCCGAATGTTGTAGTATTGCCACACATAGGTTCTGCTACAGTCGAGGCAAGAAATGGAATGTCAAGGATTGCCGCAGAAAACATCATTGCTTTTTCCAGAAATCAGCCAATGCCAAATTGTGCCAACCCTGAGGTTTATCAATAATATTTTGAAAAGCTTGGAATCATATTTGTTTAAATTATCTCAATACTAAATCAAATATTATGACACCAGAAGACAACCGCGATGAGCAAAACAGAAAATTAAGAGAAATGGATTACAATCCGGGCGAAGATATCTTTAACCGTGAAGACCATATTCCCTTGGACGGCGACGGAAATCCAATCAAAGACCCAAGTCAGGTGAATGACGAGATGCCTTTCGGACTTGATGTTCCGGGTGCGGAAGACGATGATAATTTTGAACAGATCAACGATCAGCTGCCCGACGAAGAAAATAATTATTACAGCCAAAGCGATAACGAGGATGACCATGAGGAAACCAATGAAGATATCGTGGAATAACAATTAAGCTTACCAATCCGGTAAGCTTTTTTATACATCATGAAAAATCTTCAAAGGTTTTTTCTGCTCATCAATTGCAACTAAGGTAAAGTCACCTGAAACAGCCTTCTCTCGGGTATCAACATACATCTCTTCCACAAAAATCTCGACATTCACTTTCACGCTCGTATTTCCGACATATTTTACTCTTCCTATAAGCTCTACCAAAGTATCTGCAGGAATTGGTTTTTTAAAATCAATTCTGTCACAGCTGACTGTTACAAAAGATTTCCTGGCAAATCGCGTTGCGGTCATGAAAGCAACCTCATCCATCATTTCCATCACTTTTCCACCGAACATGGTGTTGTGGTGATTGGTCGTATTCGGGAAAACCACTTTGAAAACACGGGTTTCAGATTCCTGAATTTTAGTTTCGTAATTCATTTCTTTTAGAATTTAATTTTAACATTTGAAATGAATAGAAATTGAATTTCTACTTCAAATCGCGAAAGTTTTTTGGGGATCCGACTTTCCGCTCTGCGGATAACGGTTGCGCGACAGTTCGTGAGTTACACACGATTCACCCTTTTTCAGCAGCAAATATAAGAGATATCATTTTATCAGAAAGGTTTTGCTGATGTTTTTCATTTTGAATATCTTTAAAACCACAAAAAACCCATCAACTATCAACAAACAACCATCAACTATATAATGACATTCCAGGAACAGATACAGCAAGGCATTCCGAGTCAATTGCCACAAGCAAAACCGTACGAAACCAATATTAATCACGCTCCGAAAAGAAAGGAGATTTTAGGGGAAGAAGAGAAAAAATTAGCATTAAAGAATGCTTTACGTTATTTCGAGCCTCAGTTTCATGCGGAATTATTGCCGGAATTTAGAGAAGAATTAGAGAAATACGGAAGAATTTATATGTATCGTTTCCGTCCGGATTATGAAATGAAGGCAAGACCGATCTCTGATTATCCGGGGAAATCTGAGCAGGCAAAAGCCATCATGCTGATGATTCAGAATAACCTGGACTATGCAGTAGCGCAGCATCCTCATGAACTTATCACTTACGGTGGAAATGGTGCGGTTTTCTCCAACTGGGCACAGTATCTTTTAACAATGAAATATCTGTCTGAAATGACAGACGAGCAGACTTTGGTGATGTATTCCGGTCATCCGATGGGATTATTCCCGTCTCATAAGGATGCACCGAGAGTTGTGGTGACGAACGGAATGATGATTCCGAATTATTCCAAACCGGACGATTGGGAGAAATTCAACGCACTGGGTGTAACGCAGTACGGACAAATGACGGCGGGAAGCTATATGTACATCGGTCCGCAGGGAATTGTTCATGGGACGACGATTACGGTTCTGAATGCTTTCAGAAAAATCAATAAAGAGCCGAAAGGCGGATTGTTTGTGACTTCCGGATTGGGCGGAATGTCCGGAGCTCAGCCAAAAGCCGGAAATATTGCAGGCTGCGTTACAGTTTGTGCGGAAGTAAATCCAAAGATTACAAAGATTCGTCATGATCAGAAGTGGGTGAACGAAATTCATGAAAACCTTGATGAGCTGGTGGGAAGAGTAAGAAGAGCTCAGGAAAACAAAGAAACGGTTTCTTTAGCTTATTTAGGGAATATTGTTGAGGTTTGGGAGAAATTCGATCAGGAAAATTTAAGAATCGATATAGGATCAGATCAGACGTCGCTTCACAATCCTTGGGCAGGAGGTTATTATCCTGTCGGACAAAGCTTTGAAGAATCTAACGCGATGATGGCAGAAAATCCTGAATTATTCAAAGAAAAAGTTCAGGAAACGCTGAGAAGACACGCAGAAGCCATCAATAAGCATACGGCAAAAGGAACCTATTTCTTCGATTACGGAAATGCTTTTCTTTTGGAAGCATCAAGAGCCGGAGCCGATGTAATGGCGGAAAATCCCACATTGGGAAGAGAATTCAAATTCCCTTCGTATGTTCAGGATATTATGGGACCGATGTGCTTTGATTATGGTTTCGGACCTTTCCGTTGGGTTTGTACAAGCGGAAACCCGGAAGATCTGCAGAAAACCGATGATATTGCGTGTGCAATTCTAGAGGAAATTCAACAGAATTCCCCTGAAGAGATCCAACAGCAGATGAAAGATAATATCCAGTGGATTAAAGGTGCACAGGAAAATAAACTGGTGGTTGGTTCGCAGGCGAGAATCTTATACGCCGATGCTGAAGGAAGAATGAAAATCGCGGAAGCATTTAATAAAGCGATTAAAAACGGAGAGATTGGACCTGTGGTTTTAGGTAGAGATCACCACGATGTTTCCGGGACGGATTCGCCTTACAGGGAGACTTCCAATATTTATGACGGTTCGAGATTTACGGCGGATATGGCAATTCATAATGTCATTGGTGACAGTTTCCGTGGCGCGACGTGGGTTTCCATTCACAACGGCGGCGGTGTTGGCTGGGGAGAAGTTATTAATGGTGGTTTCGGAATGTTGCTGGACGGAAGCGATGATGCCGACAGAAGGTTAAAATCAATGCTTTTCTGGGATGTAAATAACGGAATTTCAAGACGAAGCTGGGCAAGAAATGAAGGTGCTGTTTTCGCTATCAAAAGAGCAATGGAAGCAGAACCGAATCTGAAAGTGACGTTGCCGAATTTTGTGGATGAAAATCTATTAAGCTGAGAATTCCCCTCCTCTGGAGGGGTGGCGATTCGCCAAAGGCGAATTGACGGGGTGGTTATCCTGAATGAATCCAATCACCCTATGAGCTCAGAGAAATTTCAACTATAATTTTCAATAATAAAATCCTCCAATTCCTTCATCACCACAGAAAGACTGTGTTTCACATCCCAGTCCGTAATTCTAAAAACTTTCAGACCCAGACTTTCCAAAAACTTAGTCCTTTCCAGGTCATATTCTTGTTTAAGGTCGTGACTGAACCCATCAATCTCAATCACAAGCCCCAACGTTTTTACATAAAAATCGACAATATAGTTGCCAATAATCCTTTGTCTGTCAAAATCAATATTGTGGAATGTTCTGTTTCGAACCTGTTTCCAGAATAACACTTCAGACAGAATTCCCAATTTTCTTTTTTCTTTGGTCAAAGCTTTCAGGAGCGGATTGTAAGGTAGGTTTTCCACAAAATTGCGGTAGATGATAATACCCTCAATTTGGGTTAGCATTTCTTTTCCTGACATTTGTATTTTTTTTGAATTTAAGTTTTTTCTTTCAGGTGGAGAAATTGAGAACCACCCCGTCAGAAATTCAGAGAATTTCTGCCACCCCTCCAAAGGAGGGGAATTCCCAGCCGCGGTATAATTTGAAAAGTGACGCTGCAAAATTTTGCGGATAAGCGTTTGTTTGAGACGTCATTGCGAGGAGGAACGACGAAGCAATCTGTTGAATTGATTATGATAACCCCCGCTAGTGCGAGCATCTTGCTCGTACCCAAAAATAAATAAATACACGAGCTAGAAGCTCGCGCCACCGAAAGCTCTTATTTGTTTTAAAACAATTATGTTTATTCCTTCCGTAGTCCTACGGAAATCTCCCAAAAGTTGCGGGAAATCTCCCAATACCTCCGTTGATTTAAAACAATCCTATTTGTAACTTCCGTAGTCCTCCGGAAGTCTCCTGCAAGTTGCGGGAAACCTCCGGAGGACTTTTTTGATTTAAAACAATAGTGTTTTTGACTTCCGGAAGGCTCCGTTGATTTGAAACAAGCTTGTTTGTAATTAAAGAAGTTTTTATATATTTGGTTTAATTAATTAATCAAAAAATACAAACAGATGAAAATTGCACTCACTAAGCTGAGCACCAAAGATCTTGCGACTTTGGCTCAGAGAATTCTCAGCAACATCCAGTCAGGAAAATATCCTGTGATCACCAACCACCCTCTTACGGCAACTTTGCAGACCTCCTACGCCAGTTATGACCTGGTCTATACTAAGCAGATCTACAGCGGAAAAGGAAAAGATGTTGCCACGGCAGACCATGAGCGAGATGTTGCCTACAAAAATCTGAAAGCGTTTCTCAATGGTTACAGACAACTGCCTTCCGCACCCAATTATCAGTCAGCGGTGGATCTGTATGGCATCTTCAAAACCTTCGGACTGGACCTCGACCGTTTGAGCTATTCTTCCCAAACAGCCCAGATGAAAAAGCTGATAGAGATCCTGGAAACAGCAGAAAATATACAGAAGCTGAAAAACCTTTCCCTGGATGCAGCATTCGGAGAGATGAAGAGCAAGCACGAGGCTTTCGAAACGTTATTCGCTGATCAGGCAGAAGCCAACGCAGACCTGAGACAGATGACCAGCGCCTCTGCCATCCGCAAAGACCTGGAGAAAAACTTGAAAGCTTACCTCAACCTGCTGACCGCAATGAAAGATGTATCGGGATGGGAACTGCTCTACAGTGACACCAATGAGCTGGTGAAGGCCGCCAAGAACTCGGATCAGAAACCGAAAGATGACGACCAGAGCAACAATCCATAATCCACGAACTCAGCGCAATGCTGAGTTTTTTGTTCTGAACAAGCACTTCAACCATCATTTTTGTCATCCCGTAGGGATCTAAGCTCCAAATTTTTCCAAGCTATTCTCTAATACTCCATTAAGATCCCTACGGGATGACAAACTGTATGGATTTTAATTGATATTTTTGACGCTTATAAGTAATCATATTCTTAAAGAAAGGTTCGTGAATTCATTTAAAATCAAATAAAAATAATGAACAAAAAACTAGGGATCATAGGCTGTGGCTGGCTGGGAACACACATTGCAAAGAGAGTATCCAACCAATACGAAATCTTCGCAACAACAACTACGGAATCTAAAATAGAAGATTTAGAATCGGAAGGTTTCAACACTACTCTATCCAATTTTCCAGACAAATTGGATCCTGAAATGAAAGAATGGGATATGGCGTCAAAACTAGATGCGATTATTATCAGCGTTCCGTTTTCCGGACTTCGGGGCGCACAGATTCCAATGAATGACAAACGCCAGAACCTCCTCAATTTCCTTGGCAATTACAAAGGTCAATTGTTTTTAATGAGTTCGACCGGCGTTTATCCTCAGACTGAAAAAGAATTTATAGAGGAAGACCTGCCGGCACAGGAAGTGGAAAGTGAAAGTTTTATTCTGGAAAGATTCCCTCAAATCAATATCCTGAGATTGGCTGGTTTGATGGGCGATAATAGACTCCTCAAGAATTACAACATCTCCAATCCCGATCAGTTGGTAAACCACATCCATTACGCCGATATCTGTTCCGCCATCGAAAAAATGCTGAAGCAAAAATCCCAATCCAAGGTTTACAACATCGTAGCGCCTATCCATCCCAGTAAAGAAGAAGTCATCAATGCCCAGAAAGGGCTCTCCTACTCTGGTGAGCGCGCTACCAAAGGCAGAACCATTTCGCCCGAAAAGCTGATTCAAGAATTGGATTTTGAGTTTCAATATCCCGATCCGCGGTATTTTCATTTGTAGATTTTACTGCTCATAACAACAAAAACTTCCACTGCCAAACTGTCAAAAATCATCCAAAATCCAAAGCCAACAAAAACATATTTTGGGTATAGAAGGAGTATACCGATAGCTTCAAAAAAACTTCTGTCAAAGTGTCAAAATATATATGCGAGAAACAAAGCATCTTAAAGATATTTTAACATCCCCTCCCAACCTTTGGAATCATTCTTGAACCTAATCTATAAAATCGTTCATTATGGAAGCCAATACAATCAAAACTATCGCAAAATACGGATTAGGTGCAATGCTGATTTCCGCAGGAATCGGGCATCTCACATTCGCAAGAAAAGAA
Source organism: Rhizophagus prolifer (assembly GCA_019425655.1). Lineage (NCBI taxonomy): Eukaryota > Fungi > Glomeromycota > Glomeromycetes > Glomerales > Glomeraceae > Rhizophagus > Rhizophagus prolifer. The sequence continues at coordinate 42,933 of NQWY01025200.1, forward strand.
TTCCAGGCACAGGTCCCGGAATGGGTTCCGTTGGAAAAAGATGATACCGTTGTCTATTCCGGCATTGTGGAAATTGCAATGGGAACGGCTATTATTGCTGCTCCAAAGAAATATGAATCTCTAGTGGGGAAAGTTGCGGCAGGATTATTTACAGCTGTTTTTCCCGGAAATTACACCCAATACAAAGAAAGGAGAAACGCCTTTGGCCTTAATACCGATAATAAAAGATTTGCCAGATTATTTATGCAGCCGTTATTGTTACTTTGGGCAATCAAATCAACAGATTAATACTATTGGAATCCATTATAAACTCAGCATTAAGTTGAGTTTTTTATTTTCGAATAGAATAAATCAATAATTCTTTTATTTCCAAAATGAATTTTAAACTCTAAATTTATACTTCGAAAAATCGATTTTAATTCAAATCAAAAACTATGAGTTCAATACAATCCAATTTTAACAATTTATTCAAATCAGAAAACGAAATCCCGGAAGAATATAAGGTCCCAATAATTCATCAGAGAGAATACCTTCTCAACGGAGAACTGGTTCAATGGAATGGCGACGTGACAGAAATCTATTCGCCGGTTTGCATTCCTACGGAAAACGGATTGGAAAGAAAGCTACTGGGAAGCATCCCGAATATTGGTCCAAAAGAAGCTCTTGATGTTTTGGATGCCTGCGTAAAAGCCTATGACAATGGACTCGGCGAATGGCCGACCATGTCTGTGGAAGACAGAATCAAGTGTATGCAGAAGTTTGTTTACCTGATGATCAAAGAGCGTGATTTGGTCATCAAATTACTGATGTGGGAAATTGGTAAAACCCTCCCCGATTCTACCAAAGAATTTGACAGAACTGTAGATTATATCAACCAAACTATTGATGCTTTAAAAGATCTGGATAGAGAATCATCCCGTTTCCAACAAGCAGAAGGAACAATTGCTCAAATCCGTAGAGCGCCACTTGGCGTAGTTCTAAGTATGGGACCATTTAATTATCCTTTGAATGAGATCTTCACTACGTTGATTCCTGCTTTGATTATGGGCAATACGATTTTGTTTAAACTTCCAAAACACGGTGTTCTTGCGCATTATCCTTTATTGAAAGCTTTCCAGGAAGCCTTTCCAAAGGGAACTGTAAACACATTGTACGGAAAAGGCTCAGAAATCATAACGCCGATTATGGAAAGCGGTAAAGTGAATGTTCTGGCTTTCATCGGATCAAGTAAGGTCGCAAATGGTTTGAAAAAACTACATCCAAAAGTGAACAGGTTGAGAGCAATTCTAAGTCTTGATGCTAAAAATGCAGCGATCGTTACTAAAAACGCCAATCTGGATGTTGCTGTCAGTGAATGTATTTTAGGTTCGCTATCGTTCAATGGTCAAAGATGCACAGCTTTGAAACTGATATTTGTTCAGAAGGATGTTGCGGAAGAATTCACTCAAAAATTAACGGCAGCCGTTTCTGCAATGAAAGGAGGATTGCCTTGGGAAAAAGATGTGAAAATCACACCACTGCCTGAAGTGAACAAACCGCCTTATCTGGAAGAATGTATCGCAGATGCCGTTTCAAAAGGGGCTAAAGTACTGAACGAAAATGGTGGTTACAACGAAGCTTCTTTTGTTTTCCCAGCAGTGGTTTATCCGGTTAATGATCAAATGAAATTATACCACGAAGAGCAATTCGGTCCGGTGATTCCTGTTGTGCCGTTTGAAACGATTGAAGAACCAATTGATTACCAAGTGAACGCAGACCATGGGATGCAGGTCAGTATCTTCAGTGAAGATGCAATGGAAGTTTCAAAACTGATTGATCCTTTTGTGAATCTTGTTAGCCGTGTGAACATCAATTGTCAGGCTCAACGTGGGCCAGATGTTTTCCCTTTCACAGGAAGAAAAGATAGTGCGGAAGGAACGTTGTCTGTTTTTGATGCATTGAGATCTTTCTCAATCCGGTCATTGGTAGCGGCAAAAATCACCGATTCTAATAAAGAACTTTTGAACACGATTGTCAGAGACCATGATTCTAACTTCCTGAGTACCGATTATATTTTCTAAAAAATGCCAGATCTATTTCTGGCTTTAGACCTTTCAAATTCTATCCGCAGTTGAGATTAGCTGCGGATTTTATTTATATGTTATAGCAGTTTATAAAAAATTGCTAAAATTCCGGATTCGATTTCAGTATTGTTTTTTTTGCAGTATTTTTGAAGTCTAAATTTCTGAATTGAAAAAATTAGACAAATATATCATCAAGACTTTTTTCGGGCCAGTGAACATTATCTGGACTCAGATGTCGCAGCTTACAGGAAAAGGTCTTACCTATTGGGAAATCACCAAGTTTCTTTTCTATCTGGGAATCAGTGTTGTGAGTATGGTTTTGCCACTTACCATTCTACTATCTTCTATCATGACCTTTGGAGATTTTGGAGAACGTTATGAGCTGGCCGCGATGAAAGCTGCGGGAATATCACTTGTGCGTGTAATGATGCCGCTTTTCGTAACGGTATCCCTGCTTTCTGTCGCCCTCTTCTTCTTTTCCAATAACATTATTCCTGATTTTCAGAGGAAAGCGAAGAATATGATGTTCAATATAATCTCTTCCAAACCTGCGATCAATTTTACTCCTGGTGTTTTCATAGATCAGATTTCGGGTTACTCGGTAAAATTTGATAAAATCTATGGTGAAAAGGGTGAGAAATTGGAAGGTGTTTTTCTTCATAAGAACGCAAGTGCTTATGATGATCAGCAAACTATTATTGCAAAAAAGGGAAAATTTGCGCCTGCAGTTGACAGAAATTACCTGAAACTGATTCTCTATGATGGCTATGTTTTTACAGATGACATCTCTAACAAGTCTTATAATGACAGACTGAAACAACCGAATCAATCGGTGAGATTCGATAGCCTGGTGAATCATTTTGACATAAGTGAGCTGATTAACAATGCAATCGAGAAAGAAAAAATTACGGACGATTATCGTTTCCAGACTTATAATGAAGTTGCAAAAACTCTGGAAAAAAACAGGAAAGATAATATTACAACCCTAACTTCTATTGCTTCGCCTGTTATTTCGCAAACCAATAATTATGTTCAATACATCGATAAAACGAAAGCGAAAAATAAAATCAAGGAACCTTATAAAATAGATACACTTAAAAAAGATAAAAAACTAGAAGTGCTTTGGGGCGCCTACAACAAAATAGAAGCCCTGAAAACAAGTATAGATTCTAATGAGAACTCGATCAGAGATACTGTAAAACAACACAACAAGATTGTTATCTATCAACAAAGGATTGTTTCATATTCCTTCACATGTGTTATCTTCTTTTTGATTGGCGCCAGCCTGGGATCAATCATCAGAAAGGGAGGAATGGGACTACCAGTTATCATTGCCATTGTCATTTTCATCATCTTTTACGTTTTGAATTTGTCTGTAGAAAACTTGTCATGGAAAGGATCTATGAACCCTTATCTTGCAACCTGGATTCCGAATATGGTTTTATTCCCGTTCAGTGTCTGGCTGACTTATAAAGCCCTGACTGACTCACAGCTATTCGATATTGAAAAGTACAGAGCACTTTTCAAACCGATTATTGAAAAGTTCTCCAAACCGAAAGAACACCAACGTTATCAATAAATAAAAAAACCTCTGAAAGAATATTCTGCCAGAGGTTTCTTATGAAGAAGAAAGAAAAGATTAATTTTTAAAAGCCAATTGCAAAAGATGTGTTTTGACTTCGCATCGCAAACAGCTCAGTATACATTCTGTAAAATAATTTTGAGCGTCTATTGCTTTGGTCAACGGGTGTAACTCAATCTTGTCAGAGTGGACAATCTCACCTAAATAAGAAATACTGTAATAAGCAAAGATCTCTTCACCAGACTCGGGAACCGGCGTTGCATAACCCGTTGTTGCGATAGACCAATCTGTACCGAATTTTTTGGCCACATTAAGCGCCATTGCATCCGTGATCTCTTTTGAAACACAGTTGGCGGATCTGCCCTGCTCCGGATCGATACCAAGATGTTTTACTTTCTCTTCCAGAGTATATGCCGTTAATCCTCCTCTGAAAAACCGTTCTGCATCAGGCATCTGAGAAAAAGCCAGCTGCACGAATCCCGATGTTACGCTTTCTGCAATAGAAATTGTCTCATTTCTGTCGATCAGATAATAGCTGATTTTGTCTAATAGTATCTTTGGAAATTCCATAAGTTTGATTTTTTGTGTAATTATATATATTATCTGTTTCTGCCTAACAAAAGCTTTGCCAGATTATATTAAATAGAGACATTAACATATTTTTCAAAATAATGAAAATCTTCCTTCTTGTTTATCGTCAAATGAAACATCAATTGGATCGGATCTTTACAACCTATACTTTCAAAGCAATCAAAATTTGCAATAGATGCGTATATTTTGTTGATGTCTAAACCTTTAAGAATCACAAATAAGAGAAATATATTATGATTTATTTCCTTCGCATATACAATAGCTTCTTTTTCAAACTTTTTTCCGTTGTTGATTACATTCAGAAAGCTTTCGGATTTCAGGGATTTTTGTAGTTTTTCACAGTTCATAGTTCTGTTTTTTTTGGAAGTTAGAAGAGACTGCCTCCCAACCAACCAATGTTGATGAGAGGCAACCTCGAAAAAGAATGGATTGATAAGAGTCTGTTGTAACTTATACATCTCCGTCATTAAACGAAGACGCATAATAAAGTGCATTTCATTTCTCTTAAAAAAAGAGACTTTCTATTATTGTATTCCAAAGTTACAAAACATGACATTTGTCAGTTTATGATCCAAATCATATCAATGAAAATAAATTCTAATATAATATTTTCCTATTACGAATTTTCAGGATATTTTTCTTTTCCATTACCTTCAATGTCCTTATCGTTGTTTCCACACAAAGGCCGGTTAGATTTGCCATTTGTTGCCTTGTAAAAGGAATCTGGTAAGAAAAAGGTTCTTTGACCCGGTTAGAACTTTTAAGATAATCCATAAGGATTTTCAGTTTAACAGCAGGACTTTGTGAACACATATTCTGTGTCATTATTTGCTTGAAATACAAATTTTCAGAAATAAATCTGTTAATATCCATCCAAGTCTCCGGATATTTTTCCAACATTTTGAAAAACTGAGCTTTCGGTAACTTGAGTATTTTGCAATTTGTTGTGGTAACTGCATTCATAGGATAACTTTTATCCATGAAAAGTAAAGACTCTCCAATACTTTGTCCCTTTTCAAGGATGTTCTGGAGAATCTCTTTACCTTCTTCGTTGTAATTATTCAGTTTTACCTTACCTTCAACAATCTGATAATAATGTTTCGGGGTATCTCCTTCTGAGAATATGTTTTCGGAAATATTGTAATTTTCAATTTCCGCACCCATTGCTTGTAAAATGTTTTCGTTGATAATCATAATAGATTAATTTTAATTTTCTTATGATTTTAGAATTCTTCACAACTGGTGAAATCAGGAGAAAATATGATTTGATTGAGTGTATATCCTTTAGGATAACGACTGCTTAACGTCTCTGAACAGAATCGACTCGAGTTGTCGCTGTATCAGTTCTAATAGATGCTGTATCTGCACCTGCTTGATTGTTAGTGGCTGTAACAGTACTAGAGTCAACGCCGCTGTTTTGATAGCCTGTGTCTTTTTTTGAACAACTCAGGACAAATATCATTATTCCGAGAATTGTGAACATTAAGTTTTTCATAACAATTATTTTTTATAATTACATCCGCAACAACATCTATTCCATAAAACAAAAAATTAATCTATTATGATTATCAATAAAACACCTTAATTAACAAATTAGTCAAACATTACAACTTTACGTGAAGGCCGTTAAAATCTGAAAATTAAAGATTCGTAATGAATGAGAGATTTAATTGTAAAATAAATTTTATTAAAAATATAACCATTTAAATTACAGACAATTTATAATACTTCATTACACAATGAAAATTAAATAATGACTGACAATAATTTATTTTTTTTGAATTGCGACGATAAAGTATCTATATTCGTAAAACAAAACTGATGTTATGAGAAAAATAATTCTTTCTGTTTGTACCGTTGCAATTTTGCAGTCGTGTGTTGTTTCTACTGCTGCAAAGGTAGTAAAAGGTGTTGCAAAAGTTGGTTACAAAACGGTAAAAGGAACGGTGAAAGGTGTAAGCTGGGCGGTAAGCAAAGCCAACGGAAAAATTGATGAAGACCGTATCGACGGAACCTGGAAAGTTGTCGGTGTTTACAAAGGTTCGTTTGAAACCTTCAGCAATGACCAAGCCCCTGACAGTTCCTTTAATAGTGATTGTGCAGAAGGTTTTGACCAGATTATCTTCAATTCCAAAAAATCCAAATTCAAATCGGTACATTGCAGCACCGAGAAAGAAGACTGGCAAAAGTATGATTTCGAATTTGGAAAAAATCCTTTGACCAAAGAGAAAGAAAACTACATCGAGTACAATTCCAGCAATTATATTTCTGTAATCGACATCAACAGCAAAACAATGGTCCTGGAAGGTAACCTGATGCCTAAACTAGCTTTTTCCGGAGCTAAACTTTATCTTTTAGAAAAAGTAAAGTAACTGATATTTAACAAAATAAAAAAACCGTCTGAAAATCTAGACGGTTTTTTTATCAAGTTTTTCAACTTTGCAGAAAGGAAGGGATTCGAACCCTCGATACAGTTACCCGTATACTACCTTTCCAGGGTAGCTCCTTCAACCACTCGGACACCTTTCTAATTGAGGTTGCAAATATAATGAAATATCCGGATTTGCAAAATATTATTAAAACTCTTCTGTAATTTCGCCACAAATATTCTCACTAAAGATTTCCGGGAAAGCCTGTTCATATTTAGGATTTTTGAGAATATGCATGACTTTGGTAATAGCAGATTCTGCGGTCATATCTTTTCCACTGATTGCACCTATCTCCGTAAAAATATTACTATTGCTGTATTTTCCGAAACTAATACCTCCCGATATGCACTGACTTATCACCACAATCTCGATTCCACGGCTTCTTAATTCCTGAAGTACCGATCGTGTTTTATCACTATTGAAAATTGTTCCCGAACCAAAAACCTGCAAAACAATAGCTTCGGGTGTTTTTAGCTCCAGTAAAGATTCGAAGTTCATTCCCGGGAAGATTCTGTAGAACAGAACATTTTCATTGAGATAAGTATCCAATTCGAATTCGCCTTTCGGTTTCCAAAGCAAATCCTTTTCAATATTAAGATGAACACCGGATTGTCCAAGAATAGGATAATTGGGACTTTGATAAGCATCGAAAAATTCTGCAGAATATTTTAAGCTTCTATTTCCGCGAAGAAGTTTGTATTCGAAATAGACAGCCACTTCTTTTATAACCGCTTCATCATTTTCATAGAGACTTGCATAATATAGACTTGTCAGAAGATTTTCCTTAGCATCGGTTCGTAAATCTCCGATTGGCAATTGAGAACCTGTTAAAATCACTGGTTTTCCCAAATTTTTCAGCATAAAGCTCAATGCAGAAGCCGTATACGACATTGTATCTGTCCCATGAAGAATCAGAAACCCATCAAATGTGTCGTAATTCTTATGAATCCATTCTGCAATCATCCGCCACTCTTTCGGTCCCATATCAGAAGAATCTACAGGATTTTCGAATGGATGAACCGAGACTTCACATTCCAAAAGATTCATTTCCGGGATTCTTTTGAAAATGGTAGAAAAATCAAACGGAACGAGACTGCCTGTAGTGTAATCCTTTTCCATCCCGATGGTTCCGCCGGTATAGATCAATAGAACTTTTCTTTTCATATAATAATTTGATTCGAAGGTCAAAACTGCAGCCTACTTTCTCAGGATAAATTCACGCCAATTAAGCAGCCATAAAAACCTCAGCAAAAGTAAAATTTTAATATGAATCGGAAAAATAAAAAATGCCCGTTTAAAAACGAGCATTAATTTTATATTTAAGTTAAATTATTTAACCAAAAGAATGCTGGCAATCTGATTAGCCAACTCGGTTCCGATTCTGTCCTGGGCTTCTTCTGTTGCTGCGCCGGTGTGAGGCGTTAAGGATATTTTTGGGTGTGTCAGGATTTTCTCGGAAGGTGTCGGTTCATTCTCGAAAACATCAAGACCTGCAAACGCTAATTTTCCGGAGTCTAAAGCTTCAATCAAAGCTTCCTCATCAATTACGCCGCCTCTTGCACAGTTTACAATCGCGGCCCCGGTTTTCATTTTATCCAGTTCTGCTTTACCGATAATTGGCCCATTCTGAGCAGGAACGTGAAGTGTGATGAAATCAGAATGCTGGATCAACTGCTCCAACGGCTCTGTTTCAATTTCCACATTAATATATTGCTGATTGTAGAAATCTACGCGTACACTTGCCTTTCCTATTCTGGTATCAGAAGCGATCACTTTCATTCCCAATCCAAGAGCGATTCTTGCAACCTCCTGCCCGATTCTTCCGATTCCGACAATTCCGATAGTTTTACCTCTCAGCTCAACACCTTTTTCGTAAGCTTTTTTCAGTTTTGCAAACTCAGTATTTCCTTTCACAGGCATCTGTCTGTTCGAATCCTGAAGAAATCTGCTTCCTGAGAAAAGATGAGCAAATACCAATTCCGCAACAGATTCCGAAGAAGCTGCAGGCGTATTAATCACATGTTTTCCTTTTTCTCTCGCATAGGCCACTTCGATATTGTCCATTCCAACGCCTCCTCTACCGATGATTTCCAGACTTGGACAGTTATCTATCATTTCCTTCGTCACCTTTGTTGCACTTCTTACAAGCAAAACCGTGATTTGATTTTCATTGATATAAGTAATTAGATTTTCCTGAGGCACTTTATCCGTAATTACCTCGAATCCGTTTTCTTTAAGCGCATCTATTCCGGACTGTGTCAATCCGTCATTTGCAAGTACTTTCATAGTGTCACGGAAAACTTCTATGGTCACTTGTTTTTCAACCATATCCGTGAATTTCCCTTTGTATCTTGTTGCTTTTACAAGATGGTTGTCTATCCAGTGGTAATTACCGCCTCTTGGTTTGCCCATCAGCACACTGTGATATTTGAATCCGTGTTTGTCCAGCCATTCTTCTGTAATCTGTCTGAGATCCTCGGTTCTGGAAGTGAAGAAGCAAATCTGATGACCCTCATCATACCATTTGTTGATTGTTTCCAACGCATCCGGAAAAGGTTCGCAGGTAATCATTCTTTCCGGTTCTTCATTCGGAACATCATCCGTAATCGTTCCATCAATATCGATCAGGTAGTTTTTAATATCACCTTTCAGCATCGGGCTCAGATGTTCTATGTATTCTAATTCCATCGGGTTCAAAATTAAGTTTGCAAAATTAAATATTTCTATGCTAATTCACAAATCATTATCAAAAGCTTAACAAAAGGTTCATTTTATAGAAAATTTTTAAGAATAATTTACTTTTATTTTTACTAAAATAAGTTCTGAACCAAAAAATTTTAAGTTTCAGGGGAAATTATCGGGTATAATTCATCCGAAAAAGATATCATTAGTTTTTATATATTTGATTTCAAAGAAAAACTATGGAGAAAAAACTCAAACTTTGGGACGCCGTGATGATCGTAATGGGCTCGATGATAGGAAGCGGAATTTTTATTGTAAGCGCAGACATCATGCGGAATCTTGGTTCCGGCTATTGGCTGATTGTCGTTTGGCTAATCACTGCAGTTATGACTGTGGCAGCAGCAATAAGTTACGGCGAACTATCGGCAATGTTTCCAAAAGCCGGTGGACAATATACTTACATCACCGAGATTTTTGGGAAGCCAATGGGATTTCTCTACGGCTGGGGAATGTTCACTGTTATCCAAACCGGAACAATTGCTGCAGTTGCGGTTGCATTTGGGAAATTTACGGCCTACCTCGTTCCGGCACTTAATGACGCTGCTCCCATTTTTCAAAATGGTGACTTTAAGATAACCTGGATTCAGATTCTGGCGATTGTTGTGATTTTGTTTCTGACTTTTGTCAATACTCGCGGTGTAGAAAGCGGAAAACTTCTCCAAAATATTTTTACCTCATCCAAAATTATTGCGCTTCTCGGTTTGATCATTCTTGGTTTTGTTCTCATTTCTCAATCCAATTGGAACTCTAATATGAGCTTTGGCTGGGACGCTTTCCAAAATCTGAAACAAACCGAATGGAAAAGTATTTCCGGAGCAACTATTCTTGGCGGAATTGCCGCTGCGATGGTTGGTTCGGTTTTCAGTTCTGTGGCTTGGGAAAATGTGACTTTCATTTCCGGAGAAATCGAAAATCCGAAAAAGAACGTGGTGAAAGCAATGATTCTGGGAACTTCTGCAGTGATGATTCTTTATCTTTTGGTGAATTTTGTTTATCTCAACGCACTCGACAGAGATTCTATCGCATTTGCTGCTAATGACCGAGTTGCCGTTGCTGCTGCTGAAAAAATGTTTGGAAATGCTGGAACAATAATAATTGCAATTCTTGTGATGATTTCGACTTTTGGTTGTGTGAACGGAATTGTTCTAGCCGGAGCAAGAGTTTTCCAAACAATGGCAAAAGACGGATTATTTCTGAAATCCGCGGTTGAAAATAACAAAAACGGAGTTCCCGCGAAATCACTTTGGATGCAGGGAATTTGGGCAAGTTTGCTTTGTCTGAGCGGACAATACGGTGATTTGCTGGATATGATTTCGTTTGTGATTGTTTTGTTTTATATGATTACGGTTTTTGGTGTCATCTATCTGAGAATCAAAAAACCTGAGCTAGAAAGAGGTTACAAAACATTTCTTTATCCTTTCACGCCTGTTCTTTATCTTTTGATTGGAACCGGATTTTGTATTCTGTTATTCATCTATAAACCACAATATACCTGGCCAGGATTGGGATTGATTTTGCTTGGGTTGCCGGTTTATTTTTTTATTAATAAGAAAAGTGTAAATACTAATGAAAATATTAATGAAGATTAAATTTTTATTAGTTTTATTGTTTTCCGCATTTGTCTTTTCTCAAGGTTTACAACCTGAATAGTAAAAAAAATAGATAGTATTGCTAATTCCATTGATGGAAACAAAGATTTGATAGAAGGAATTTCAGAGGGAGAAATTTCAAATAAAAAAGGAGGTATAAAAGGAGGATTTCCATTATAAAAAGACTTGTTATTACCATAATAAGAAATTCATTAAAGCTACTATAGAAATTGAAGATTGGAATTCAAAATCAGAAATGCAAAAAATTTACAATGCAGTTTATTATTTCGACAATGAAAAAATCTTAAAAATTGAAAATGAGAATATTAAATTTTCTAATGCAAAATCAGTTTTAAAGGCAGGAAATTATTTTAATTCAGAATTTTACAAAAAGAGTTAAGCGAAAAATAAATTTTATTTGTTACCAAAATTTGGTAACTTTGATTTGTAAAAAAATAAAAATGGGACGCAATACATCTGTTTCTTTAGGAAATCATTTTGAAGACTTTGTGGATGAAAAAATTTCTCAAGGTAGATTTAAAAACGCAAGTGAAGTGATTCGTGCCGGATTGAGACTTTTGGAAGAGGAAGAAAATAAATTGCAGTTTTTGAAAAATGCTGTTCAAGAAGGCATCAAAAGTGGAATTGCAAAAGATTTTGAACCAAAAAGTCATCTTGCTTCACTAAAAGCAAAAATAAAAAATGGCTAAATACTTCTTCACGAACAAAGCTGTAGAAGACCTTTCAAATATTTATGAATACACTTTTCAATCTTGGTCAGAAAATCAAGCTGATAAATATTATGAAGAACTAATCAGATTCTGTCAAATGCTTTCAGAAAATCCGACTATTGGTAAAAATTATAGCGAAATTGCTTCTGACATTTTTGGATTTCTTGCCAATCGGCATATTATTTTTTACCGAATTTTAAATGTCAATGAAATAGAAATCACAAGAATCATTGGTGCTAATATGGATTTAAAATCAAGAATAAAAGATTAAGATTCCAACAAAAACTCCTTATAATTCCCCAAAAACTTAACTTCAGCACTAATCGCTCTTAACTCATCAATCGAATTGATATAAAGTACATTGTTCCAATCGCCAACAACGGTCACAAAAAAGAAATAATTTCCCAATTTAGTTTTCAAAGTTCGGGATTCGATTTTGCTAAGGTTCATATTTCGCCACGCAAAAACCGACAAAACCTGATGAAGTCCACCAGCGTGGTCTTGAGGTAATGTAATCAGAAGCGCTGTTTTTTTCCCGATACTTTGCATTTCATTTTCATATGAATTCTCGGTTTTAGAAATAACTATGAATCTCGTATGATTTTCCTCGACATCGTGGATATTTTCGTGGATGACTTTTAAGCCGTACAGATTTGCTGCAAATTTGTTTGCAACCGCTGCAATTTTTCTGTCAGGATTTTCGGAAACACGTTTTGCTGCTGCTGCAGTTGATGCAAAATCCTGCTTTGGAACGTCGGGGTATTTGTAATTCAGGAAATGAAAACTCTGCGCAAGTGCCTGAGGATGAGAATAGATTTTCTCAATTGCAGTATCATTTTCTTGACTTGGATGAATCATCAGATGATGCGCAATTGGCATTACTGCTTCTGCTTCAACCTTGATTTCCGGCGTCTGATAAAGATAATCCAACGTCATAGAAACCGTTCCTTCTATAGAGTTTTCCAACGGTACAACCGCTTTATCCACTTCATTATTCTGAACTGCCAAAAAGCAATCTAAAATATTGGCTTTTGGAATCAATTCGTCGTTTGGGAATAATTGTGTTGCGGTCAACTGCGTAAAAGAGGCTTCGGGTCCTAAGAATGCTATTTTCATTCTGCGAAATTAAAGAATTTTTGAACCACAAAGGCACAAAAGTAAATATTGAAATTATTTTATAATCGAGTGCAAAAACGAAACGTTAAGAATTACAAGCTTTTTGAACTTTTGAAAACATAGAGAAGAAAATCTTTTGTGTTTTTTGACTAAGTTGAACCTGCGATTTGTGGTTAATTACTTTTTAGAAAAATCAAAGTTAAAATTAGCACTTACGATAAAACCATTATTGTACTGGAAAATATTTTTACCTTCCATTTCCCTTCCCAACTGAACAATCTGGTTCAGATAACCACCTTCTACTCTTACCAAATCATTGAATTTATAGCCTAACAAAACTCCGATTCTGTTTTGGTCAAAAATATTCTCGCCAACATTTTTTCCGAAGCCAATCATTACCTCATCGTAAATCGCAACATAAGGCGTTTTATCCGCAATTGAATTTCCTTTTAAAGGCATTTGCAAACGAATCATATACCGCGCTCGGTTCATAAATGGATATTGGTCTTCGGAAGTCAGATTAGCATTGGAATATCGCCCAACCCAACGCTGTTCCAGCATAAAACGATGTGACAAATCAACTTTTCCAATCTTGTCGGTCACCGTTGCCATCTCATAAATCCTGTGTTCTGTGAAATCTTTCCCCATTCCATTCAAAGGGATTTCACCGTAAGGAAAAGTCTCTGCCCAAGCGTAACCAAGTCGTAATTGCAGATTCGGATTTGCCTGATAATTGATTCCCAGACGCAAAAGACTCTGTTGCCAAGTCGTGATATAATCATTTCTTCGCCACTGGTATTCGGTGTGGATGGAGAATTTCGAATCTAATTTAAATGTTCCGTTATAAGCATACCAGCCAATGTTGTTGTGATTACTGATTCGGTTTTGCGCGGAAAAAGAATTTGAAATTGAAACTAAGAATAATGCGCTAAAGAATAATTTTGCTTTAGTGAAAATCATATTGAATTATTATCGATTTCTACAAAACTAATGATTCAGAAAGGCAAAAGCAAATTGGGCAAACTGTATTTTGTTTTAACGCAAAGGCAAAAAATCATTCAAAATGAAAATTACGTTGTAAGGCACAAAGATTTCAACTTCATTAAAATTTAATTAGTTTCTATGCTAATGGCAGGAACTTTATAATTATTGAATTTCTTATCTGGTTGCAGAATTCCGGCTCTTTTCAAAAG
>NQWY01025207.1:0-10445 GCA_019425655.1 Rhizophagus prolifer
TTAATTAATTTTCTTATACATGAAATAAAATTTAGGATGATCGTCGCACTTATCAATGAATCCTAAGATTTTTTTTGGAAAGATTATGATAAAAAAAACATTGACATGTTAGAAATTAATAATTTTGGGTTAATATGATGATATTTGATTAACTTGGGAATAATCATACAGGTGAAAAGGTTGGATCCAAAGAAAAATTAGAAAAATTTATATTGGGGTTTTGATCACATTATTTGAGACAACACAAAAATGAAAAACAAACAATAAGTAATCAAAAAGTGTCATACAACAATTTTAATATAAACGTATATGTTTTTATTTATTAACATTTTGTTTTCATATATTGTAATTTTTTGTACAGAGAAGAATAAATTTCTTTATATTTTGATGTATAGAAAATGCGTGGAAAAAAAATTATTTTTTTTGACATCATGTATGCGTAACAAAAGATTTCAGGTTTTATTTAAAAATGATTTGATACCAAAAATGTTAGTGGCTTTGCCAATTTGTATTACAAATAAATCTCATAATTCTCGATCTTTTTATTAAATAAAATAATTTTTTTATACAAAGAAATAATATTTTAAGGAAGTAATTTTTCCTATTAATTTAAATTAATTAAGAGTAAGTTAAATGTACGTAGATGGGTTTAAAATAATTTTTTAATAAAATGAACTCACTTTTAACCATTCATCTGTTAGTGTTTCAGTCTCTCGAATATCAATTACCTAATAGAAAATAGTATTTTGTAATTAAATTAATTGTCATACAGTTGTGGAGCCATTTTTCTATCATTAGATTCATATAATAGTTGTAAAAAGGAAGTTTCTATACCTTGTTTAAATCTGCCTTTTGTTGAAAATAAGTTTTCGCGCTTGCATACTGTATATTATGGATGAAAATAAAGAAAATTACGATAACGTCAAAAAAACTTTCAAAAGTTGAATTTAGATAATTTACCAGCATGTGTGTCTCAGGATTTGTAGTAACTGGTGAATAATAAATCAAGATTAAAGGGTATGATTTACGTCCATCATTATGTAATAACTAATTCAAAGTGTTAGTTAAGAAAGATGATATAAAATCAAATAAAATCAAATTATAAAAAATTCTTACTTCATAACTTAATACGATATACCGCGGAGAATTTTCGGGTAACTCTTTTACATGGTTTTTTTTATATACAAGAATGCAAGATCAAAAGAAAGTTATGTTGAAGCAAAAAATGCATTCCTAATGTTTACCTTCAACAAGTTCTTCTAATGATATATTATCATATTGTTCGTCTTCTACGACTAGTAATTTTTCCCTATCGATTTTCACTTTGTTGAATTGAACGGTAATAAGTTAAAAAGTTGAATTTTTTATTTGAATTTCGTTTAAAACAGTTTGGTAAATTAAATTCCATGCCTTTCTTAATGTTACCCTAACTCAGTTTAAACTCAGTTTTCTCATTGTCGTTTTAAAGTAACTTTGAAAACTTACAAACAAAAGCGGCACTTCCTTTTGAGCTTTTCGAGAACCTAAATTTTCGAAGTTTTTCTAATACTTGGGGATCTACCTCACAAGTTGAAGACTAGTTAAATGGTTTTTCACAGGACGAAAAACGTTGTTAATATTTAAAGTTCAGTTCTCAGTTTATTATTGTAAACGATTTAAAGCGTAAACTAACTTAAGTACCATATTCTTATCTTTATGTATTGGTAAAAAGATGAAAGATAATAAATTTAATTTTTTGTTTACATATTAATCAGAAAATCATTGCCAAGATTAAAAATATGATTAGATTTTATTGAGTAATTATTAGTTTAATAGTTGATCCATTTTATTAAATTTTAAGAGTATGAGATAAGATGAGACCCGCAATAATAAATCTCTTATTTCCGGTGGGTTGGAACGGCTTAACCTCCGAAACCATAGAGAGTGCGTCCTTGACGTTTGAGGGCATAGACTTTTAAAAAAAGAAAGAAATTTTTCTTATCAGTAAACGAAAATATAAATAAAAGTTTAAGAATAAGTTTTGTAATGACAAATGTAACTTACCAACGTCTAGAGACGTTACTGTCTTGCGTTTTGCATGTTCTGTATAAGTTACCGCATCTCGGATAACATTTTCGAGGAACACTTTGAGTACTCCACGGGTTTCTTCATAAATGAGACCTGAAATACGTTTTACACCACCTCTACGTGCGAGACGTCTGATAGCAGGTTTAGTAATACCCTATGAAAATATTTTTATTTTTTGCTCGAACGAACGAAATTTTTTTTTTCAAAATTATTATTTCTTACTTGGATATTATCTCGAAGAATTTTGCGATGGCGTTTTGCTCCTCCTTTTCCAAGACCTTTTCCACCTTTACCACGTCCAGACATTTTTTATAATGTTGTTTATACGGGATTTAAAAAAAAAAATAAAATGGGTAACCTTTTTTTAAGGTGAGGGATGTAGAAGTTTTTTTTTGAAAATTTTTGAAAAAAAAGTGGGAGGCCAAAAAGGTGCCTTTATATATTCCTGATCTGATCGCGTCTTGGTCAGGTAAACGCGCAACACAATTGTTTTTTTTCCCAAATTTGTTCGCGCTGCTTATTATTCGACGTGTCAGGTGATGAATCATGACACACGTATTGTGATTAAATTTTTGTCGCGTCTGTATATATACATACTTACATTACAATTACTCAATACAACGTGCAACCGTGTTACAGATTTAAGTCATATTTGGATATTTTTCTTATTTTTTTCTTTGTAAACACAAAGGATCATACAATTTTTACTATTTTGAGAAGTTTTGAATGATCACGTATGTCACGTTTGCGCGTTGATTCTTTAAGAATCACGTCAAATCATCAAAACAATCATTTTAAGTTGACGCGTAAAATCAAAAAATCGAAAGCTATATAAGGAGCAGATTTTTAACTTGCTCCCAACTTTTCTCTTACAAATATTACCTAGCTCACCCTTCCTTATTTTTGTGAAAAGAAACAATAGTCAATAGTTTTCTTAATTACGAACTTCTAAAAAAAAAACAATATAAATATAAACAATGGCCAGAACAAAGCAAACTGCTCGTAAATCGACTGGTGGAAAAGCTCCTCGCAAACAACTTGCAACTAAAGCCGCACGAAAAAGCGCCCCAGCTGCTGGTGGTGTCAAGAAGGTAAATACGATAAAAAAGCATTTTCTTTTTTTGTAACGCTATATCTCCATTTACATTTGTTTCTTATATTTTCTATTAGCCACATCGTTATAGACCAGGTACTGTCGCTCTTAGAGAAATTAGACGCTATCAAAAGTCCACTGAATTGTTGATCCGCAAGCTTCCGTTCCAACGCTTGGTACGTGAAATCGCGCAAGACTTCAAAACTGATTTGCGTTTCCAAAGTTCAGCCATTGGGGCTCTTCAGGAAGCTGCCGAAGCCTACTTGGTAAGTTTAAAATCATAAATAATATTCCTTGTACATATTACAATTACATCAATTAACAAACCGGAAAATACTTTTTACTTTTTAAAATTTAGGTTGCATTATTCGAAGATACAAATTTAGCGGCCATTCATGCAAAACGTGTTACAATTCAACCAAAAGATATTCAACTCGCTAGACGACTTCGTGGTGAACGATCTTAATTTTATCTTTTTTTTTCTTTAATGGAGGAACATTTTTATATCAATTGATTTTTATTTCTTAATGTAATTGGGTGGGACAGTCAGGATAACGCTATATTTTCCTTCATAATTTTCTATATGTACATGCTCATAAGTGTTTCGTAATAAAATCTTACGAACCCGCACAATTGTTAACTAAATCAAAACAAATAAAATTATATAATACCTAATTTCGCGTTTTACTTCTTTAAAATATCGCTAAAAAATGTTGAAACGATAATTAGCCCGCCATTAAAATTAAAGATCTGTAATTTTCAGAATCTTCAGATTAAATGATTAAACATCACATGTATATACTGATACAGTAGGACAAATTAGCCGGAAATTTTGAATATCATGAACTAAATTATATAATTTGTATCAACCCTTATATAATCCGTGAGAAAGTTGAGGCTAAAAAAGTTGAGCCTATTAGCAAAAAGGCTGTCATACATGTATTGGCATATCCTACTGAAATCTCTTGATTTGTTTGTTACGCGAACCTTTATTTATCCGCTGTCTTTGATTAAAAAATGTTATTCGACGCAAAATTTCAGCCAACGATCTATCTTAATATTGCCAAGAAAAATTTCCTTGTCTAATTGATAAAAAAAAATCGAATTTTCATTTGTATTATTTTTAGTAGAGTTCATTAAATAAAATGTCACATTCACCGCTCGAATCGTCGACACCTACAGAATTTGGTATGAATTCACTTTTACCTTATACTAAGCACGAAAAGAGTCTAAATTATTTGTTTTGCGAATAAACCATAAGGTAGTCAATATGATACTGACGACGAACAGCAACTTACTGAAGTGACTCCACTCACAGCACCTGCTGGCTCAGGTATTACGCTCAACATAAAATATACTCATACTGCAAGTAATTCACGTTCTCATAAATCTTTAAATTTTAGCTTCTCAACCCAATAATAGAAATGACTCATGGATAACTTTTAAAACTCGGCTTAAATATTATGTTCCGGTTTTAAGTTGGTTACCAACTTATTCTATGCAAATATTCATAGAAGACTTTTTAGCCGGTTTAACTGTAACAGCCATTTTGTTGCCTTCTTCTTTGTCATATTCTGTGTTGGCAAAGTTACCTCCTGTTCATGGTTTATATTCCGTTGTCATACCTGGATTCATTTATTCATTTCTTGGGACTTCAAAGTAAAATTATTACATTTATTCGAAATTAATTTACTCGCTATTGTATTCTAACTGACTGGATTATATACCTAGACAACTAGTCATTGGACCAGAAGCACTTGTATCTATGCTTATAGGTTCTTCTGTAGTACAACAACAACGATATACAGACAAAGAGGGTGATCCAAATGCTGCTATTTTAATTGCAGGATTAGTAACGTTTTTTGTGGGCATCTTGACATTTATTCTTGGTATAGTTCGATTAGGATTCTTGGATTCCGTATTATCACGTGCCCTTTTACGTGGATTTATTTCTGCTGTGGCAATCGTAATCATGATTGAACAATTTTTGGTTATGTTTAAGCTAACTGAGAAAGCTGCAAAAGATGGAATTGGACACGGATCATCATCAGTTGAAACTTTTGTTTATATTATTACACATCTTAATCATGCTCATATATTAACTACCATAGTTTCATTCTCGAGTCTTTCTTTTCTTTTGATAACTGGCTTTATCAAAAAAAAGTTGTCCAAACTATGGCCACAATTGCAATTCATACCAGAAATTTTAGTATGTGTCATAATATTTACAATCTTGTGTAATATTTTTAATTGGGATGAAGATGGCGTTGATATTCTTGGATCAATTAAAGGGGGCGGATTTCCTAGTTTCCAAATCCCTTACCCACTAAATCATTCTCACCTTAAGGATTGTTTTGAAGCTGCTGCTTTAATATCTGTTATCGGTTTTGTAGAATCTATTGTAGTCACAAAAACCTATGCAACAAAACATAATTATGCTGTCAGTGCCAATCGTGAGTTAGTTGCTTTGGGTACAGCAAATTTAGTTGGAAGTTTTTTTCAATGCTTCGCTGCTTATGGTGGTATGGCGAGGAGTGGTATTAATGATAGAGCTGGTGCCAGGACTCAATTAGCAGGGTTCATAAATGCTAGCCTTGTACTTTTATGCTTATTCTTCCTTCTTAATGCATTCTATTATCTGCCGAAACCAGTATTAGCAGCAATTGTTACTGTTGCTGCTATATCCCTGTTAGAAGAACTTCCACATGATTTATATTTCATGTACAAAATTAAAGCATGGAAGGATTATGCTTTACTCTTTTTGACCTTTTTCTCCACTATTTTTATTTCTATTGAATATGGCACATTAATTTCAGTTGCATTATCTTTAATACTTGTGGTTAAACATTCTACCTATCCACGTATCACAATACTAGTAAGTACCTTTATGAAGAATTAACTGTTTGTAAAATAACTATAGGGTAGAATAGGCGATACAAACCGTTTCAAACCTATCAAAGATTTTCCTGACCAAGCTGAACACGTTGAAGGAGTACTTGTTGTTAGAATTGCTGAACCTTTGTATTTCGCCAACACTGGTCAACTTAAAGACCGGCTGAGGCGTTTAGAAGAATTTGGTGATATGAGTGTTCATCCTTCGGAAGAAGCTCGAATGTCACCAATTGAGAATGTAATATTTGATATAGAAACAATGGAAGATATTGATGCTAGGTAAGTATATATATTCAATATAATTGTTTATTTCGAATTTATATTGATTTAATAAAATTCATTATAATTATTTAGTGCTGTGCAAATTCTTTTGGAAATTATCGTAGCATATCATCTACGTGGAGTTAATGTATTTTTTGTAAAATTGCGTGAAAACCAAAAGAAGTTATTTATACATGCTGGAATAGTGGATAAAGTTGGGAGTGATCATTTCTTCAAGTAAGAATTATTTTTTTTACTTTAAAAGTAATCATTAACTTGAATTTAATTTTAACACTTTTTTTTTTACATTTTTAAATAGACGAATTCCTGATGCACTTGAATATATTAATAGGGTAGGAATGAATATTGAGTGATCAAAAAAAAAATATTATCATATTTTCTTACATTTTCAATTATTATATAATGATAAAATAATTGCTGGCGCAATTGTTTAATTTTTATAATAGACTTCTTTTTTCATTTGAAAATCATACGTTTATACAGTATATCAATCTTTATTTTGTAATTATATGTAATAAATTAACTATTTTGATCACAGTTTCATATGGTGCGATCTTCAATCACATGACTATTGTACTACGAATTGTACGTCATCAAACGAAATTTCGCGAATTTTTTTTCAGTCAAGTGCTAAAGCAAGTTAAAATAATTTCCAAGTATTCTAACAAATTAACACTAACTTTTCAAATTTAACAGAATGGTCATGTATTAATAATATATTTTTGATTCTTTTTATTCGCCTAATATAATCAACTTGTATGTAAAATAATTTATACTATTACTTATATAGGAATATAAATAAATCCTCATCTCTTCAAATGCTGGCGGGGTAAAAAAATTGATCCTCGTGATTGCTGATCACTTCGTATTACAATCCTTTCCGTGGTGCTAGTTTTGTTATTAAATTTGAACACATGTTTTCAGAGCAAAATTAAAATTGTTATACCAGAGAATACTTGTTAAAAACCGTCTACTTCAATTGCCACATGGACCGAACAACGGAATCTGTAACATCCTGGGATGTGAATAAAGTACATGCCTGGCTTTCTTCTCTTGGTTATTCCTCATATGAATCACAACTAAAAGGTACTTTGAAAATCCTCCAATTCACCAGAAATCTCGAACCGTCTCGTCGTTATTGCTTTTTCAACGGTTAACCTTTGTAACCTTTCATCTCAGAACAAGGTATAAGTGGGGAGATCTTGGTTCATTTAGATCATGAAGCACTTAAAGACCTTGGTATTCGTTCGGTCGGCCACAGAGTTTCCATACTGAAGGCTATATATAACTTGAAAATACAGCATAATATACCTGTTGAGATTGGCGAATATATTCCCCCTTGTAAGTGTGATCTTATTAAAAAATTAAATTCTTTCTATTATATCGTTATTTAATTGTTTTTTTGACTCTTTACAATAGCTGCAGAATTTGAAACTGTACGTATGGCCTCTAATATGTGTTTTTTATTTTAACTTGAATAATTTGGTAATTATTATCAATTCATTTTTTAGGCAATGAGCGTTACGAATGGAATTCCAGACCTTCGTAAAATTGAAAGCGCAATTCAAGAGAGAGGTATTTTGAAATTAATACAAAAAAATTATAATTGAGATTGAGTTATTTAATATCATTTTTAATTAAAATTTCTTAAATTTAACTAGATGCATTGATTTCACATTTATCGAAAGAAATTCAAAAATTATCAACCGACTTAACAAAATTACGAGACGAATTTTGGAAAGTGGCTAAAGAAAATAAGGTTCAAATTAGAGTTTTTGTTAAAAGGCTCAGAAGTACACCCATTTAAACCTTCATCGAAAATTTATATATGAAATTCGAAATATTTAGCCATTACCTGAGCCGGAAAGAAGTCCTAGTAAATTGAAGTATGCCAACGTAAAGGCAAACCTCTCCGTTACAGTTCCTGGCATAAGTATTACAAACTACTCGAAATCGCCGACATATTCATCGGATGGTTCAAGTGCGCCACCTTCTCCTCACTCACCGCGTGATGGAAATCGTAATCGTTATCATAATAATGACTTTGATGTAAGTCTGTTTCTGAAACAGAACACAATGCCTCAAGTAACACTTAATGACACACAAAACGGTTCCATAAAATTTTTTGGTAATAATCAAAATGCTAATACTAATCGAGAAGCCGAATCTTATAAAAGTTTCCGAGTTTCACTTGAAGATCCGTGTTACAAAGTTCTACCGGCTGCTCTAAAAAAATATAAAATTACAGATGATTGGCGTCAGTATGCATTATTCATCTGTTACGGAAGTCCAGGTAAAAATTAACTTGTAAAAAAGCAAAAATTATGAATTTTAGACTTTATATTAATAACATAATCTCAATACTTTTACAGATCACACGACAGAACGTTGTTTGAGCTATGATGAAAAACCTTTATTGTTATTCCAGAAATTAAAGGAAGCGAATCAAAATCCAGTTTTTATGTTAAAAAATATTAAAGAGATTAAATCGCCTGTTGCTACAGCCGAGGAAATTATTAATTCATTGAAAGCAAATAAATCGAAACGACGCACGACTCAATTTTTGAACAAAGAATTGCCACCAGCACCTGACGAAAATTATCCAATACCTACTTCAAATCAACCATCCTCTGAATATCAAACATCAAATGAATATTCTATGGATCTGGTGGAGGGTAATGGCACAGCAGTTGCTATTTATCCATACGTTCCAGAACTTGATGATGAACTTAATGTAATTGTTGGAGATGTTTTCAAAATTAGAAGCAAAGATGGTGGTTGGTGTTTTGTCGAAAAAGATGGTCAAACTGGATGGGTTCCAGCTAATTTCTTGCTTGAAACAAGCGTAAATGGGGGAGATATGATGGATGATGATAGTCCATATGTTGGACGAGGCGTTGCTTTAATCGATTATGAAGAACTGAATATTAAAAAGGATGATACGCTTCGTATATATAAAAAACAAGATCATTGGTTATATTGTGAAATTAATGATGAGCGTGGTTGGGTGCCAAGTTGGTACGTTAGGATTGATAAAGATCTTATTTATGAAGATGAAAGTGAGGTAAACGATTATCGTCTTTTTTGACAAAGACTTATAGGGTACACGTATATAAATAAATCATTAAAATTGTATCTTTGTTATATTTCTCATTCTTTTCGATATAGGTGGATCCTACAAGGTAATAAAAAGTAAATTTTTATTATTTGAATATTTCGAGTTTTATGGTTGAAAATCAATTCTTTTATTGTTAGTCCGAGAAGAAATGGTTATGAAAGTGGACAGCGTTCACCTTATTTTCTGCACCACACAATGGGCACTCCGATAAGGAATAATTATAACCACAATGATTATTCCTTTGCACCTCACTTTGGCGAGGGCTTCTTAATTTGAGAAGGGAAAAACAGAACTTTTCACATTTAATACTTAAGAACAATTCTTTTTTTCACGATTCCTTCTATGATATCTTTATACAAAGATGGAGAAGATGTCATTACATTAAGGAAACCGGAATTTTCTGTATAAGGAATTAGTAATGGCAAAACCAGCAAAAAAGAGATTTAATTTGTTGTAAATGGTGTTGTAAATGGCTGGGTAGAACAGAGACAAAAAAAAAAATATTATTTAATTTTGATGAAAATTTCTACTTGTGTACATATATTATAAGCTTCAAATTTATGTCTTTCTTTTTTTTAACTTCTCAATCTTTCAATTAGTTGTGAACATTTACAAAAAGCTTATAATGCTAATAGTAAACCAGCATTATAAGTGTAATTTCCAGCTAAATCTCATTATCAACTATTAATGAATATGCATAACTCACAAAACCTAAAATAACAATAAAAAATATCTTAAAATCTGAATATTTGTAATATTCAGGACTTGATAAAATAATTATCAAGGATTTAATATTTTTGGAAAATAATATAATTAATTTTTTGTAAATATTTTAATCAATTATAATTTTACAAGTTTAACAGTAATTTTTTGTAATTTATTTTTAAAAAGTAAAAAAAAAATTCCAATAAAATAACTTTTTGCTTTTAAGCTTATAATAGTTAAAAATTTTTATATAATTTATTTTAAAATTAATTCATTTATAAATCTGTT
>NQWY01025210.1:0-11683 GCA_019425655.1 Rhizophagus prolifer
ATAATGGGAAAATTCAAAAAACTAAATGAATAAATCAATTTTGATGAAATAAAATAACCAAATTATCCATTTTATATATTACTGTTTGTAAGACTGAGATACTAAAGTAACATCATGTGTATATAGTGGGCACAACTCTTAAGACTAAACGACAGCTTTAACTGCCACATTTTCTTTGAAATTAGTAAATAACTAGAGAACTAAACATAATTTTATATCTTTGCATTTTATAACAATGAGATTAGTATAAAATTGCTTTATTAAAGAAATTACCAATATTATATACCTACATAAGTTAATAAATTGTTAATTAACACTGTTATATATCATGGATTAAGAAATTTCTCGTATAAATTTTAGCACATATCCTAGAATATTAGTATCAATGAAAGCAGACAGCTATATCCAAATATCATTAACAATGATAATATCTTTATTAGACAGAAATACCATTAGTACTGTACTTGCACAAATATTATAATATAAATATAAGGAGACCTAAATAATAACGCGCATTTTATTAAATATAAATCGTTACTTAATAAGAGAATAGTTAGGAATGAAAAATTCTGGTGAGAAATTACTTCTTGATATATATCTCTAGAAAGAGTTATTAATGAACCTGTTGTGGATATAATGGTCCATCCGTCAATATAAAACTAAGAATAAATATTTAATGCGAGCGGCTACCAGTAAGTTAACTGTTAAGGTTTGTTAAGGTTCGGATAAATGAACATGTGACATATTTGCTGATTCTTAATTCCAGCTGAGATTACCAGCTCAGATTCTGATTAAAATAAAAGATTTTTTTTTTAGCAAATTTTTTCAAACGGTCCTCGTTCCTTTGTCTTTTGAAGCTTTAATACATTATTTGTAAAGCCAACTTACTATATTTAATTGTATTATAATTGGTAAAAAGGATCTATGATAAATAAAATTGTTTTTTACTGATAAATTTACTTTTTTTTTTGTAAAGTAATTGCTAAAATCATGTGAAATAGTAGATATAGATGCAATAATTATTAAAATATTTTCAAAATACGGATTATGTATTTAAATTATTTTACTCGTTAAAAAATTATTTTTACTCTTATTATTCGTTAAAACTTGTAACAAAAAAAAATTCCCCATTTTCTGGTTTTGGGTGACTCTCCTGATGAGAGAACTTTTGAAGTCAATATTGACATAAATGAATCTACTAGCAATCTTAAGGATAAAATCAAAGACCAAAATCCAACTACTTTTCATAATGTTGATGCTAAACAGCTTTGGAAAGTTGAAATTTCTATTACTGAAAAAATGAAAAGCTAAACATGCTCAGAGAAAGTGAAATTGATGTCATAAAACTTGGAGGAGAAAGCTTAGATTCATCAATAATGATTACAAAATATTTCACAGGGCAGCTTCTTCGTGAGCATATTCATATAATTGTTAAACACTCATCTGATCCATTTGGTTTGTAACATTAATTTTTATTGATTGATTTCTACATGAAAATGGCTCAAATTTGATAGCCGTCAAACTTATACTGATTCCATGTTTGTTTTTTTTCTTTTCCATTTTTATTAGCCTCAACCACTAGAAAGATCACGAATAATTGATATTCAGGTCTAGTATTGAATTTTGTCTCGCTCAAGCTAACATTAAAAAGAACAAGTCTATAGAAAAAATCGATAGTTCGTATATTCGCATATCGAATAGAATGGACGCTTCAATAACTATTATGGCATCATAATAAAGGCCCAATAATATAATTCCATTAAACGGTTGACGCCTTAACAAAATATAACATAAAATACATTCCCTCTTCTATTCAATTCGTTTTCCCTCAAAATATTTAAATTTATGTTTATTTATTTTGATAATACTTGTAAGTTTGCAAATAATGTATGTTTTATTGACTTACAAATCCTTGATGTTTAATCCAATCTTAATCTTAAGATACTACTAACCACGCAATGGCTCTAAACCAAAGGATAAAAACAATCAAAGCTAAGACCAAAAAGATCCTGAAATGAAAGAACAAAGTCGTAACGCAAAACAAGATATTCAATAGAGAAACAATAAACCTTAGAAACAAGAGAATGACTCTATTCAGTTTTGTAAATTTTATATCTAATTTATTATAAATATTGTATTATCACTGGAACAGAGACCGTTAAAGTCCGCCACAAATTAAAAATCGTGCAATAAATAATTTATAACTAAGATATCTATTGATAAATACATATCAATAGAAAAATATTTTTTATTTAAACAAAATGGGAATATATTTTATTCTTAAAGGAATATATGTGTAATGTTCATTCAACTTCCAATTTCATGAATTCTCTGATGATTAATTCTTTCAATGAGAGTTCCATTATCCGCAATAGTAACATCAGGTTCCTCAAGTTCAGGTTCATCAGTAGCAATTCTTCTCATAGCTAAGGTATAATATTATATTACTAAACACTTACCTCTACCAACAATATCTACATGTACAATAGCTTTTTTTGGGATAATATAATCGAACACATTAACTAATAAAACAAACAACAATTCAATGTAACTGAAATTAACTCTAACTCTATCGGCTTTTAAAAAACCTGGACGAAATATGGTAACTTTATTAAACCCAATTTCGGCTAATTCTTGTTCAATTTCACCCTTGGTTTTCATATATAAAAATGATGAATCCGGATTCGCCCCAGCGGAAGAACAATATAG
The DNA here is from genome assembly GCA_019425655.1 of Rhizophagus prolifer. Taxonomy (NCBI): domain Eukaryota; kingdom Fungi; phylum Glomeromycota; class Glomeromycetes; order Glomerales; family Glomeraceae; genus Rhizophagus; species Rhizophagus prolifer. Next base: position 2,710 of record NQWY01025210.1, read on the forward strand.
GAATTGTAAATCCGCTGTAGGATTCTGTTCTCTAATTAGTTTAGCCGCGTTTATTACGTAATCTTTATCGATTTTAACAAAGTTCTCTATGGACCCCGCTTCTGCTCTGGTTGTACCTAATGTACAAAATACAGTACTATGTAGAAAGAAAAATGAGAAGTCAGATAAAAAACTTTTAATTTTATACCGATTTATAATTTCTTTTGTAGCTTACTCGTATGAACCAGTGAATGCTTCTTTGTGTTCATCTAATTTTTCAAAACTAACGACCTTTTGGATCTAAAAGGATATATGCATTTTTTAATAAGAAAAAAAAACGGTTACAAAATAAAGTATTAAATACATACAAGAGCTTCTTTATTAGGACCGTTATATTCAAATTCTCTGCGACCAATTGTAGTAATGGTCTTATAGGTTCCACTTTTTAACAAGTCAATCAAAAGAGTTTTGCCGACTGCACCTGTAATTTTTTTACAATTAAATTTAAATATTGCAATGTATACGTGTACATATATAAATATAAATATACACAAAGCAATATATTACCATACCTGTTGCACCTAAGAATAAAGCACTTCTGTCTGTAGTCATTTTGAATTTCGGTTAAAAATTAAAATTACGAAAAAGTAAGTTATCAGTATTTGAATTTGGAAGATGGGGGGATTGTTTATATTTATAAATAACGAAAAATGTTTTTAGAATTCTTTTTTTTCGTTTTTTGTTTCCAAATCAGGTCTTAGAATCCAATTATAATGACCGAGAATATCAGGGTTAAATGTGGACGATGATCTTTTTAATCCGAATGGAATAACACCTTATTGAGGGTACGATTTTGTAATTATAACGTAGCACAATACGTAATATTTTTCTTGAAGATAAATGTTTATTATATAAAACCGGAATATCAGGTTTTTTTTTTTTTAAACTTTTATAATTTCTTATTGGAATTAACATTTTCCAAAAGTGTGATTGACAGGATCATCCACGTTTCCATACTACAATTACCCCAACATGAGAATTATTTTAAGGTCATAGGGTCATGATTTTGATGTGAATATCTATCTATACACCGATAGATATTTTTGCCGATTACTTCAACAGTTTAGGAAAAGTTTAAAAATATAAAATCCATCGGTGTATGCTTCATACACAATGAGATAAACACCGATGCTCCTCTCCCTCCAAGGCATCGATGCCGAATATTTTAGCTATCCATGGAATAACAAGTATTTTATTGATACTAACGTGTGAATTCTTTGATTTTTGTAATATGATTGAAAAAAAAGTAATGATCGATTCAGGGATATGAAAATATCGAATTTCAATTACGTTTCTTTGCCGAATTACCGAAAAGTTGATCAATTTAACTGTTAAAAGTAAATAACTAAGCGATTTAAGGATGTTTTATTTTATACTATGGTCAAATTATTTTAAGAAATTGCATGATGATGTCACAGTTAAATGACATAGTCAATGGACTTGAAATTGGAAATAAAAGCAATGGTTAATTCGGAAAGATGCGCTCGTGTAGGTCCGATTTACCAGAATTATGATGCTTTGGCCGGCATTATGTGATATTATCTTACTATTCTGTAAAGGAAAAATTTTTTTTTACGAAAGTTATCTGTTATTCAGACCCAAATTTATGGTCATTGAAATTTAACCAGAAAAGTAACTTTGGGTCTATGAATTGATCGAGAAAAGGTATTGGTTTTGACGTGAATTTCAATTTTACTAATTTTACTTGATCGAGTTTTTGACATTTTCACATGTATTTCATTTAAGTTATTTCGAATTTGTCAGACTAAAGTATTAATGATCGATATCCATGGATGATACCAAACGATGTCAGATAAACCTGAATTTGGTATTTTATTGAGCCACGAATAACAAAGTGAAAACGATGTATTAATGTATTTCAAATTACAAATGTATGTAGATGCGCTCGATTAAGCGAAGACAATATAAAAATTAATTATTACGTGTATTTTTAACTCCTTTTTTTTTGGAATTTATATAACTTCTTAAGTGTATTTTTTATTTGAGCAAAAAGCAAAAAAAACATAAAATAAATAGCGGTGTTACGTTGTTTAGTTAGAAATATAGGGTGTAAAGTAAGGATAACAATATGTATGATAACTATTTCTTAGATGTAACATAAAAATAAAAATAAAATTGAGTTATGGGAAAGCTTTTTTTTTTAAAATACAAATAACAATCGGGAGTCTTTTTTTTAAAAAATTAAATAAAAATTGGGAGTCTTTTTTTTAAAAAATCAAATAAAAATCGTGAGTGGAGGGGAGGGAAAGCTTTTTTTTTTTTTAAAAAAAATCATATAATTAATAAATTTGGGTATTCAACTAAGCGACTCTCAACAAGAATTCATTATTTTGATAAAATCATATAAAAAAAGTAATAAATTTTTTTTATAATGTTATTCGTAGTCAAGAGCGACTCTTGAAAGTTGATCTGAACTTAAATTATAGCATCTTCTTGTTTTTGATTTTGGTTTTGAAGTCTTTTTTTTAAAAGCCATCAAGGCTTCTTGCAATTTTATACCATTTTCGCCATTAATACTCATAACTGAAGATGCCTTCATATATTTTGATGAAGGTTGATTTTTATTATTAACTCTTATTTCCAACTTCATTTTAGAAGATGAGAACAATCTTTTAAAACGAGGTTCAAGTCCATCTTCGTAATATAATTCAAATTTAAGCATTTTATGAGGCTCAACCGATAAAATCTTAAAATGATTTTTAGTCGTAAATTTTTTTTGTGATAACTTTGGATGTGAAATTAATGGAGTTTGTTGATCAAATTCACAAATAACATTTCCGTAAGTTTTCATCCAGTTGAAGATTGATTCTTTAGTTCCACTGACTATGAATTTTGATCTTGAAGGTGTAAGGTGGATTTTATAAAGGTCATCAGGAACAATAAGTTTAGGTGAATCGATAATATCGCCTAAGAAAAAATGTAAAGTGGTTTGAGATTTTAAAATCGAGAGAAAAAAAAATCATCATCAAAACTTGATAAAGAAAAGAACGATTATACCATACCTACTGGATACCCGTATTCAACCATCTTTACAAAAAAGAAATTGTCGTTAAATGATATAGAAAAAAATTTCTGGATTTGCTGCTCTTAAAAATGTAAAGCTACGATGTACATATATGATCGATGTAAGATTTTTAACCAATAAATTAAACACGTTCATCTTTAAATAGGGTTGAAAAGTTTTAACAGAACAAAGTTCGATGATGTTCCATAAATTTCAAATTTTCAAAGAGAAATTACCTAACTAAGAAAAAAAATTTTTTTTTTCATTAAGTTGATATTAATGGTTTCATAATTATTAATTGTTTTAAATCTAGTTAAGTTTACGATCGATCGTTGACAGATTTAATTTAAATTTTTAATTCTTTTGATAATCCTGAGTCAAATTCCACGAATGAACTTTCAATAATTATCAATGCGTGATAATTATCAGATTTAATTGGATAACCCCTTTTTTTAGTATAACCGATTATTGTTCTTTTTGAACCCCGAAAAAAATTAGTCTGTCTCGTACGATACAATATTTTTTTTTCAATATGATTTTCTTGCTGATGGATTTTTTAAGGTTCTTTTAAACCCATTGTAAAGCATTTAAGTTATTGAAATCATTGAAAGTTTTGTAAGCGACTATTATTAGAATATCAAAAAAAAAAAAAATTTTTTTTTTTTGATCGAAATTCATTAAACTCGCTGATCAATTATTGCATGATTTTTTAGCAATCACGTAAACATTAGCCAATTAAATATTACGAATTTTTCGTTATATCGAGAGGTGACTGTCTAAAAATTGAAACTTACCATTTATAATCGATCTTTATTTAAATTCACATGAAATTAATCTTAGTGAAATTGAAAAAATCGTAAGACCATTATGACACTATCCAATTAAACATTTACTTAAATCTGTACTACGTCTATCAACCTTTTGCATTGTGGGAGCACAAAACTTTTGATCGGTACATCAACTTGATTTCTCATGTTTACCATGCTTGGTTTTTTTTTTGAAATTATCACTATATTACTCTAATTACCAAAATAAAATCTCTTTTATACGTTATATGAATTTAATCCTTTGAATTTCAGAGTCATCGGTGACAGCACGACTTTTCTTCATTTAATATCGAAATTTAACGATTCTGATGGGATAATATCGTCAAAGAGCAGCCACGTGATCGGCATTTCATTCTTTCATTCGATCATCACATGAATTTATTTCTGTTCTAATTTTGTTTTTTCTTTGTAAATCTGAATTAACATGGTCAAAACCAGGTATTTATTTATTATTACAACGAATAACTTATTTTTAGATAACTGATGATTTTTTTTTTAAAAAAAAGTTAACAAATTAAGATAGATAATACAGTTGTCTCTTTTTTCAAAAAATTTCCACGTGATATATTTTATTCGCAGATTGTCAGCGAGATGATCATGAATCCGTCGGTGAAATGTATGTGATTGTCGGAGTAACTTTTGATGAAATGAACCAGATCCCAGACTCTAACCCCAAATCTAAATTCAACCTTAATGGAACAACAACTGAATATTAAAGATTAACAAGGAAAGTTCGCACTATAGATACTTATTCATGTGTTTGTGAAGTTATTCAACTAAAGGACGAGATTATAAACTTTGCACCAGAGAAATGTGCACCAATTGAGAGGAGAAAATTGAAAAAGATGAAATTATCCAATACGGTTATCAACGTAACAAATAGTTCAATTTCATTATTAGGTAGCTAAGGTTGCTTATTCCATCCATGTTAAAAATAAAATTTTTCTGTTTAAATAATGTCAATGTGTATATGAAAGATATAATAAGTAATAAAAATAAAATAAGACTCGTTTGATTACTTCATCACTTCATCATCGGCTTTATTATACTTCCAAATATAAGAAGGAAGGAAGCTATAGTAGCCAAAAAAGTTTCTAAGTCTACAACAGAGATGAAAAAAAAAAAAGTTTGGAAAACATGGTAAAGAAAATTTATTAGAAACATTTTTTTAAAGATCTTTTTTTCCAACTTTCTTAATACAAATGCCATATGGTCGTATATCATTCCTAGTCGGTGTAATCCAATATTCACCAGACCCTGTTTTCATCTTTGAAATCTTAATTAAACTACTTGGATTAACTCTATTCTGAATTACAACTATATAGTAAGATCCTTTATGGGCGAATCTCGAAGAATACTCAGCGGCTACATTAATATCAGGTGTAGAATAAATTCCTACACCAAATCTAAATCTATGTCCCTTACTCAGAAGGTAACCATTTTTGACGATTGATTTACAATTATTTATGACAGTTCCATGATAACAAACTAATAAAATATATAAAAAGATAAATCTTTTTATGGCCTGGCCACTCGTTTTGTGTTGAATGTTGGTCACTTTTTCTGCCTTCAACACCAAGCCAAGTATTATCTTCATATTTATTCAGAACCTTGAGAGCGAATCTTTTCCAACCATAGGGACGTTTATAATTAAACTTCCCTCTCACGAAAGTTTCCTTATTATCATTAATATTTGTAAAATCATAATTATATTTCGGATCAAGTTGATCTGGAGGTATAAATAATTCAAGTTGACTAATATCAACTTCACTTCTCAAGTTTTTAAAATCATTTGAAACTATATTATAACTAGTCAATAAATGTTCTAATTCTTCATGAAACTTTGATTTCAGTTCAAAAATTGGTACGAGTGATGTCAAAAGATTCAAGTAATACTGGACCAAAGTAATCAGCATCATGATTAATTGTATGACTGAATTCTGAAGTAATATTAGAACCCGAAAGCTCCCTCCAAAAATTCGTACAACATTAGTCATAGAAGAACTAAAAAGTTTAAGATCTACAATAATAGAGGTTAGGCTATAGGTTCAGGTGGGCATCTAAAAAAAGGAATTTTGTGACAGCGCAAAACACTGTATGTGTCAAGCGAAATCTCGATGACATTTTTGATAACATGTTCCCGGGTTTGTTATGCTTCCTCTTCCAGCTCCCAGCGAAAGGCAAGAACTAAAAATGACCTTAATATATTTCCTATATCCACGACTTTCTTTAAATAGTAAATATTAATGTTTTCGAATGAATATTATTGCCCCTTTTGTCATATGTAATTCCAGTTTTACATCACAATACATTCGTGATAAGAAAGAATATAACCAGTATTCAATAGACAAATACTAGAATTTATATTGATACATGTGAAAATCGTATATCACATGCTTAATAAGCCCAAATAATCCAGTAATAAAAATATTATACTCTTGCGATACGTATTTATTACGTCTATAATGATCTCAATTTCTTTGTAAAAAGACTTCTCCAATACAAGGTAAAATTTCTTTGTTATTTATTTATCAGTTAAACTGCAGTGTAATAATTTAAAAATTCGAGTTCAAAACTTTTTAAACTTTTCGGAAAAATTAATTATTCTTTCCAAAATTAGAAATACTAAACAAACAAGTTCATTCTATTTGGAGTAAAAAAATATGACCTCATAAACGTTTGACATATTTCAGTAGGAAAATTCCGTAATGGTTGCGCCACGAACTTTATCTTTTATCAATGTCAAACAAAGATAAACTAAAAAAACGATATAAAAAAAATATCATTATCGTCACGCATCAATTGCATAGATAAGATAAAACCTAGTACTAAATTACAAATATCCGATACCTTATTTGTCATTTATCGGCCAGTATCATTTTTAATTTTCTTTCATTAAATATAACACTTTCCTCCAATCTATTTATTGTGCACGGTTCACATCAAAAAAAAGTATATAAACAGGGTCATTGATTTTCAAATTGCATATTCAATTTCATTTATTTGGAAAATTTTTTTACGCCTCAAATTCTGGAAGAAAAAAAAAACTTTTTTTCTCCTTTGAAACTTAAAACTTATTATGTCATATTCTTCAAAGTTTTTGCCTTCTTATAAGTCCATTTTTGTTGAATCTACTGATAATATTCAACTAGAACTCCTATTCAGCATAGGAAGGAATAAGGTTTGTAATAGAAAATATTAAGTTTTTTGTCATTCTCAAGGATATTAATATCTTTTTTATAGATACAACACATAAACTTGCCACCATTATTATTTATTCACGGTTCATATCACGCGGCTTGGTGTTGGGAAAACTTTCTCGTATGGTTTTCTGGTAGGGGTTTTGACTGCTTTGCTATGAGGTAAATAAATTCGAACTTTTTTTACAACGGATTTAGTTCAAAGGAAAAAATTTTATAATTATTAATTTAATATCCAGTTTACGTGGACATGGCAACAGTACAAAGGTAAAAAGTAAAGCTACAACGTGGACCTTGGACCAATATGTTGAAGATGTATGTTTAAGGAAAAAAATATAAAGAATTTCTTTAGATTTTTGATTCACGTCTATAATTTGTTAGGTTTCGTCCGTAGTTGAATTTATACATATAAACACTTCATCGAAACCAATTATAATCGGGTAAGAATCATGATTTTTTCAAAAAAAAAAAATAATGACTCTCATATGTTTACGTATATTCATTTTTTTCTCGATTTTTAGTCACGCAATGGGTGGAGCTATATGTCAAAAATATTTAGAAACTTCATTTGATAAGATAACTTCATGCGTTTTGCTTTGCTCAATTCCTCCGACCGGTTCAATTTATTCATTTTCACATTGGTTTTCGAAAACTTCTACGACACTCTTTACTTTACTTCTTCAAAGTTCCTACCTTTTAATCTCTACTCCAGAAAGAGTTCAAAAATATTTCTTTTCACCAAATCTTCCGCAGGAATTACTCAACCAATATCATTCTAAATTAGAACCAACCGTTAATACAAAATTAAATTTACAAACAATGACAACTTTTGTTGACATAAAGAAAATTAAGAGTCAAAAAGATTTATCAAAATCGATGATTATAATTGGTGGCGAAAAGGATTGTATTATACCAGTTGATATGGTGGAAGAATCAGGTAAAACGTACGGTGGGATTAGGGTTAATATTGTGAGAGGTGTCGCTCATGATGTGATGTTGGAAGTAAAATGGGAAGATGTTGCTATAGTTATTTTAAAGAGAATTCAAGAAAAATTATTTGAACAATTTGCCAAGTTATATTAACACTATAATAACAAGTAATAATATAATTTTGGTGATCTGATCAAAAAAATCCTTTTTTTTTCAAAATGAAATTTATGTAAGATTAGTTGTATAAAAAATCAATTTACCCGGTCAATAGAGTTGTTAGATAGTTTAGACTGTAAATTAGCAATATGGTGTGAATAATAACATCAAACATTTTAAGTTATTATTAGTAATTTATCTAGGATGATTAAAAATTATTTATTGTACATTAAATTTATTTCATTCAACCTGCTCTGATTGTAAATATTGTAAAAAGTAAAAAAAAAAGAGAGTCCTAAAAAAACTTTTGATCAAATCAAATGACGTAATTCCTTCACTCATGAAAGTTTTTCAATTTCTTCCCTATCGTTTATTATTTCTCACATTATTTCATGACATTATAATATTTTTTATTTCTCAATTGAAGAATGCTTAGTAAAATTATGGAATATTCAACAATGCAACGAATTTGTGCGACACAATGCTATTACAATCTTTTGCTGATAAGTGTAATAAAATACTGAGGGAAAGAACCGATCAAACAAATTCATCGATCCCTGATGAATCTCATCATCAATCATTTACCTAAAGATCGTATAACATTTTTGTTTTTCTTATTGTTTTTAGAAGCAAATCATGAATGGTTTATTCTTTTACCATAAAATTTTTTACGAAATTGAACAATTAAAAAAATTTACTACTTTGTTGTGAATTATTTGCATATGTTGATATTTTTTTTTCATTTACAAATTACTAACCAAATTTGTAAAAATTCTAAAATTATAAAAATGCATGTA
>NQWY01025216.1:0-11146 GCA_019425655.1 Rhizophagus prolifer
TTTAGTATTGGTCAAAATTTAATTTTTCAATTACCTGTTATAAAAAAAAAATTTGGATTTCCCGAGAAAAAATTTGATACTTCATCAGCATTAAAACAAACCGACAAAGTTAAGGAATCACTTGTGACGTTTAAAAATAATAATTTCATGAAAACAAAAAATACTTCTTTAAAGAACAATAAAAAGAAATAAATAATTTTTTAATTAAAATTTTATGCAAGTTTTATTCAAACATTTTTGCAAATGCTTTCTTTTGTTTTTCCTCACGAGCTTTGAGTTTTTGTTTAGCAATAGCTATTTCTTTTGCGATTGCAGCATCTTGAGGATTTAATTTTAATGCTTGCTGTAAATCTTTTACAGCTTCTTCCTCGTCTTTCATACCAACTTTAGCACTACCACGTCTATACAATGCCTTAGCCTTATCTGTGTCTAACAGATATTTTGGCGACATTTCAAGTACTATGGTAGTATCATCAACAGCGTTTTTCCAATTTTGCAATTTAAGTGCACATGCAGCTTTATTAAGATAACACGGGATTTTAAGTGAATAGAATTTCTTTTCCAGTTCTGGTGGATCATCATCTTCAAACGTTGTTTTCTCATTCAAATAACGAATTGCCTACTTGAATTCTAGTACAATACCTTGGTATATTTCTTACTTGCGTTCAAATAATCTCCTTTTTTGAAATAATCATTGCCAATATCTTTAACTTTTTGAGCAATTTCTAACAATATTTCAGGTTTTAAAGTTCCAGATTCATCCTCTATAAAAGATATTTTTTAGTTTTAATTTAAAAAAAAAAATTCTGAATTTAAAATAGATAATACCGGGCCAATCCTCGTAAGTGTCACCGTCTGCTGGAACTGGTACGCCATCGTCTTCGTCTTCTTTCAATTCTCCACAATCAGCAATTGTAACCTTCTTTATCGGCTTATCATTAGTCCCAGTTGGGTTATTCTCAACGGCTCGGACTACCGATTTACCTTTTAATACTCTACCAAATATCACATGTTTGTCATCTAAATGTGTCGCCTGGATGAAAGAAATAAATTATTATAAACCTTGAGGAAAAGAATTAACTATAAAATTCCCTAATACCTTTCCCGTAGTAATGAAAAACTGAGAACCGTTCGTGTTTGGCCCAGCATTCGCCATCGACAATAGAAAGGGTTCGTCATGTTTTACGTCAAAGCTCTCATCTATAAGAAAAACGTCGAATTTACAAACCATTGAATTTGTCTCCATAAATACTTTCACCTCCCGTACCATCGCCTCTGGTGAAATCACCACCTTGAATCATAAAACCCTGTTTTCACGAGACAAATAAGAAATGAATTATATAAAAAAGAGTATATCAAAATATTTTTGAAATTTTACCTTAATTACACGATGAAACGTGCAACCTTTGTAGTGCAGTGGAAGACCGGAATTACCAATACCCTTTTCTCCTGATAAAGTTTATTAAATATAATGTTGATTAAGAAATTATTTAAAATTATCATTATCTTCATTATCTTCGTTATTTTAACTATGATAGGTTTTACCTGTACAGAGTGCGCGAAAGTTTTCCGCAGTCTTTGGTACAAGGTCGTCAAACTATACAAAAAACAACATATATTATGACGCGTTACAGTGCATAAAGTCGCGCAAAAAAAAAAAAAAATCGTCTTACCAGTTCGAAGACAATTCGTCCTTCGCGTACATCACCAATATCAATATCAAAAAAACAACGGACAGACATTATAACTATAACTTTAAATGTAGAAGTAACTTATAAGATAAATTTGAACTCCGTACAGTTTTTATATTCGATTAATAGAATTTGCTAGAAATATTGAGAAATTTATTGATTAAGTCTATAATAAGAATAGATTTTCCACACTAAATTCAAAAATGGATAAAATGCTTGAATCTCTTTTTTGATAGTTACTTGGTGGTTAAATTAAGCGACTTTCTTTTTTATTAAACTGAATCAATGACCGCAATAGAAAACTTTAGTAAATTAACTCGAATTTTTGCTTATTCTTACTCTTTTTCTAGATTGAATAGAACAATACAATATCATGGTAGATCGACATTCAATGTACGATACTCATGTATTTATAGAAAGTATTCTGTTCTAAAAAAACAGGACTCGCTGAATTCACGCTCAATTAGATCTAAGATCAAAGGATATACAAAGATCTCTTTAGCAACTTCTAATGGAAACCTCGAAATTACAAATAACTATTCTTCTGTAGGTCCATTTGTTAATGAGAACGATTTAAGGACTTTAGAATCTAAGTATTTATTAGAAAACACTTCAATATCGAAAGGTAAATAATAAATTTAAATTACTTGCTTAGTTATATATATAATAAAGTTGAAGAATAACTATTTGTATAATTTGCTATACAGATGGTCCTATTTCACGATATAATGCACTTGTTGCCTCAGGAATGGTAAGAGAAGATTCATTTCAACGTAGCATTGTGAATATTTTACAAGATATGTACGATCGTCTATTGAATTATGATCCACCACTTATTACTGACGCAATAGATGAAGTAAATAATGGATCAGTTTTTGTCAAGGTAATTAAAATGTTATTGGTTTATAAGTCGATAAGAGAGTTTGGCGCGCTATCTAAAAACAGTTCTACTAATAGCCTAAAAGGATTATATCTATATGGAGATGTAGGATCAGGAAAAACAATGTTAATGGATCTTTTCTACGATACTTTACTAACGAAACGTAAACGTCGTGTGCATTTTCATGCTTTTATGTTAGATGTACATGATCGTGTTTATCGTTTGAAGCAAGCAAATTATGAAACTTACGATTCAATACCACGAATTGCAACAGATCTAGCAAACGATGCAATAATTCTTTGTTTTGATGAATTTCAAGTAACAGACATTGCAGATGCTATGATTTTACGTCGTCTTTTTGATGAATTGTTTAGTCGTGGTGTGGTTATCATAACTACTTCAAATAGACACCCTGACGACCTTTATAAAAATGGAATACAACGAAAAAGTTTTATTCCGTGTATTGAACTTATAAAGCAAAAATGTCAAATTCAATCGCTTGATTCTGGTGAAGATTATCGTAAACGTGCAAGAGAAACAACTCGAGCTTACTTTTATCCATTGAATTCTCAAACTTCAGAATCCATAAATAATATATTTAAAACGTTGACAAAAAATGATCATGTTACGAAAAGAAAATTGGAATTTCTTGGTAGATCTTTAATAGTACCAGAATCTTGTAATGATATAGCGAAATTTACTTTTCGAGAATTATGTTGTCAATCTTTAAGTTCAGCTGATTATTTAGAATTAATGAAATTTTATAACATAATTATTTTAACTAATATTCCACAAATGAATTTTGCATTAAGAAATGAAGCAAGAAGATTTATTACACTTATTGATGCTTTATATGATAAAAAGGTAAAGTAATAAATTAAATTCTAATATTTATTTTATTGATTTATTTTCATATTTTTTAAATTTATTATCTTCTTTAAATTAGGCAATATTAATTTGTTCAGCAGAAACACCAATTCATGATTTATTCAATGAAAAATCCCCGTTGCATCTCGAAGGTGTCCGACATACATTATATAGTGATGTTGAATTTCATTTAGATAAAGATGAACAAAATGAAAATTCGCCTATTTTTACGGGTGAGGAAGAAAAGTTTGCTTTCAGAAGAGCGATTTCGAGATTAATCGAAATGCAAGGAGAAGAATGGATGAAAAAGGTTATATTAAGAATTAAATCTTCTGGAAAAAATATTGATACTAGATAATTATAAATAAGATATAAATTATTTTACATTTTGGGGAGTTTATTCAAAAGGCAGGGTGTATCATATGACGGTGACAAATAACGTTTTTTCTCTCTGAATAAGCGCCAAAATAAAACAAAGAAGGGCGGGATACATTGTGAAAACTAATATATAAATCTTAAATCTAACCCTGCTAAGGATGGATTTGCGTAAAATACAAATTCTCAAAAAATTATTTTACATTATTTTACAATACTTAAAATCTACACTTAATATTTTTATAATTTAACACGTTATACTCTTTCCATTCCTAAATTTATTATAAATATATGCCAATAATCTAATGACATATCTATATGATGGGTATGTTCTAATTCTTTCTCTTACCTTTCGTAATTAAATAACGGAAACATCCGGACGCTCTATTTTACACGTTCGAGAATAATTGCAATGCCTAGAAAAGATGTAATAAATTTAGTCAGAAAAAATTAAGAAGATTTTAAAGCGAACAGAATAATTAATAATTAATACCTTGTCCACCACCAATACAAGCCGATCCAATAGCATATTGATTTTCTGTCCTATTTAGTTCATTGACCAAATGTGCTAAAATACGAGAGCCCGATGCAGCAAGCGGATGACCTATAGCAATAGCACCTCCATTTGTATTTGTGATTTGACGATTTAGCCCTAATTCCTTTTCTACAGCTAAATATTGAGCAGCGAAAGCTTCATTAACTTCAATGATTCCAATATCAGAAAGTTTCAAATTGGCTTTCTCTAAAGCTCCCTTTATAGCAGGAACCGGCCCAATTCCCATAATAGTAGGTTCAACACCCGTTACAAAATAACTGACTATTTTCGCTAGAGGAGTCAAACTATATTTCTTTACGGCATTCTCGCTAGCAACAATTACTGCTCCTGCTCCATCATTTATACCAGAAGCATTACCAGCAGTAACGAGACCACCATCTTTTTTAAACACTGAAGGAAGTTTTGCCAGTGATTCAATATTGACGTTGGGACGAGGGTGTTCATCTGTATCAAATACTTGAACGCCCTTCTTTGTCTTAATTTCAATCGGAACAATTTCATTTCTAAATCGTCCAGCTTCATTGGCTATATAGTGTAAAAAATTATAAAAATAATGCTAAAACCGTTCTCCAATATACATAACAAATGGTATTATTACTAACCAGCTGCCCAACGTTTTTGACTGCTAAGCGCGTATTCGTCTGCTTGTTCACGAGTAATATTATATTTCTCGCCCAAATTTTCAGCCGTAACACCCATAGGTGTTTTTGTAGGATGTTGATCAACTAAAGTGGCAGCCAATGAGTCCTCTAACTTAAGATCAACTCCATAACGAGTTCCCCAACGTACGTCACTAAGAGTATAAGGAGATTTGCTCATATTTTCTGTACCACCAGTTAACACGATATTTGCATCGCCAATACGTATTTCTTGAACAGCATTAATAACTGATTGAAACCCACTACCACATAATCGATTTATAGTCAATGCTGGTATATGAATAGGTAAACCAGCGCGATGTCCAACATGACGAGCTAAATAAGCTGCAGTATTATCGGTTTGACAAACATTACCAAATATCACTGAATCAATTGGAACATCTTTTGGCAGAGTTTTAATAGCTGCTTTTGCAGTTATTCCACCTAGTTCAGTTGCTGTAAATTAAAATGAATTTAATAAAAAGTTAACCGAAAATTTAATAACCAACAAATCAATACTAAAAAAGGGCCAATACCTGTATAGTTCTTCAGAGAACCTCCAAAAGCGCCAAAAGCCGTTCCTTATGAAATAATTAAATGGATAGTGTTAAAATAATTAAATGATAAAATAATAATTATAATAAACAAAATATTACGTTTTGCAGCTACAATAAATACATTTTGTGCCATAATTATTTTAACGAGAAAAAATGATTAAAAAAAAACATTATTATAGGAAAATTATTTAATTGGTGTAACTAACTAAATCACTAATCATCAAAAATGCGAATGAAATTAAGAAATCGTCGCAGGCGTGTCAATTTAGTTAATTTCAAAAAGGCAAGTTCGCCACTGTTTTTTTGTACTATACCAGGTAGCCTCAATTTTTGTAATACGATTAGTTATACTCAAAGACTGAAATATTTGCATCTAATATTTAAGAATTCGTCATTTTCGTTTCTTCAGCAAAAAGAACACTGGCTGAGAACTATTCCCATTACATCACATAAGCTAGCAACAGTATGGATTCTTCCAGTATAACAAAAAATTCACCGATTGAATCCGCTGTAACAAATGTTCTTACAGTGGTATTTATAATTTATAATAATTTATTAATTTTTTTTAATTTTGTTTTCAATTATGTAATTTTTTATTCTACTTACTTTCCAGTCAAATATAATTAAAGTGGGGTGGTGTAAATACACTTATTCTTGTTCTGGAGACCAACTCCGTTCATTTATCACTTCTACCCCGTCGTCTGAAGTTGAAAATTTATCGCGTATCGACGATCCAATCGTCATTAATTATATGGTATTATTAGAAAAAGGTATACCATGTACGTGGAAATACAAGGACGAAAATGAGAAAAATTTTGAAATTTTATTTACTGATAAAATGTTAATTCGGGAGCTATATGTTTTCTGGCTTGAAGGCGCTGAAGAACATCATTCAACCCTGGATAATTTAACTAGACTTGAAGGTAAATTTATGTTTAATTTTTAAATTTTTGAATTTGCCCGAACTAATTATCATTTATCAATATGTAGGTCTTGAAGTTACTGAAAAGGGAGTCTTCACATGGGAAGACTTTGAGAGCTCAGCAATACAATTTGAGCTTTTTATAAGATCAATAAAAAATTTAATAAGCCGGTAAATTTATATTTTCACATTCTCAGACTCTCCTAAATTTACAGTTATTATGTTATAACAAATGCTTCATTATTTTTATAATAGAACATTAATAGTGAAAGGTGCAGTGCCAATGGGAGAATTGCATTTATTTCCGAAGTTTCAACAAAAAATATATGAATGGTATGTAAAAAAAAATATGTATATATATATATATATTTATATTTAACTAGTATATTGTCTTGTAAATATAATATTCACATAACATCGACTAATCTGGTTGTAAAGCCAGCTGTTAGATATCAAAGTTTAAGGCCGTTAGCACCTTCTGACTTTTCCAAGTCGGAAGAAGTAAAGCTAGAAGTAGTAAAAGTCTTATTGGCTCCTTCGGGTATAAGGGGAAATCTTTTACCATATCGTCGTTATGAAGCTGATGATATCACGGCTGTCTTGAACGAGTTCAAAACTCTATTTGGTCTTGACCTGTCAAATTTGGAAGAAGAATCATCAATACCTACACTAGTGCATGTACAAATAACGCACGATAATCTCACTAAGGACTTTCCATATCCTGCAAAAGGAGTTTATGTTATAACTGATAGCAATAATAGCTATCGTTGTGAGGCTCGAGACTCAGGAATGGTTCCAGAAATTTTTAATAACTTTGTTGATTATTCATCTGAGCAAAAGTTAAGGCCAAGCAAATGGTGGACATATAACGATCATTCAAAAGAAGCTGTACAGATTTTGAAGCTTAGAAATTCCGTTGACCTAGGCACAACATCTCCCGGTGTAGATACAATGACCCCTAATACTCCTGGAGTGGGAAATGGTACCTCAAGCGCTAGCTCACCAGGGCATAACTTAGGAACCGGTCGGTCATCAAAAAAGAGACCGTTGGAAACAAAAGCTTACCCATCACCACCAGATGTTATACAATCTAATGAGATTCAAATGCCACCACCACAAAATCCAGAATTAGCTGATGATATAATAGGAATGAGCGTTGAATCGTATGACTACCTTTATGATGATGATATGTTTTCACATCAAGTTACCGAAGCCGATTTTGATAATTGTGATAATAAAGATGTAAGTAATGTATTCAAATAAATACTCGATTTAATATTCAGATGGATTTCTAATAAATTTAAAACTGAAATTAAATAGTCGCAAACAATTTCACCGACAACAAACGATCAAACGCCCGGTAACATATCTATAGTTAATGAAGATTCCCCATCAGTTGGTCAAAATCAGATTTCTTTAGCCAAACATAAACAACAACAAATTGATCGTGACCTTCAATTTGAAATTGGTAAAGTTAAACTCAGATATTGTCCGGAGGATTACACTCCATTAATGTTCCACAATGAGGTTGATATGTCTAAGTACATGCCTGGAGGGAAGTTTTGTCGTGCTACAAATCGTAAAAAGCGGAAACGAGGTTTCTTTTATAGCCCGGATTATGAACCTGCTTGGGTTTTAGAAGCCAAAAAAATTAAAACTTTGGACGATTATTCAAAACCTAGTCAAAAGCGTAAAGAGGAGGAACCGGAATGCTACTCGAGTGAAAGTGATACCGATGATACTAGTGAAAGTTGTGAAAGTGAATCTGAATCTGACATTGAATCCAATGATGAATCAGAGTTTGAATGGAAAAATGAGATTAGGAATTCAAACGTATCAAATCATCGCGAGCTAGGTTTCTTGAATGCTGGTCGTCTAAGTATGATATTTAATATTTATGTTCTTTATGAACGTCGACAACTTCGACGATTAACAGATTGCGAAGTTTGCAATGATACACAATCCAAATTGGCATTACAATTTCTTCGGGAACAAATAGCAAGTGGTTCGTATCCTTTTGGCGCGGGAATTCATGGTGAAGGAGAGAGTACTTTTGAATTTATTGAAACACGTAGACGAATTTTGGAAAATCTTAGTGATGGTAAATGTTATATATGTTATATAATTATTTAATTCTCGATTCGCTTTTTTACCATTTCTTTTATTCATTATAGATCTTCCTACATCATCTGCTCTTCCGTCAGAGCAGCAAGAAATTACTATGTCATTAAAGAATGTTATCGAGGAAATTTCTGTAAAATTTCCACGTCCGGAAAATCATCCACAATTGTCCGTTAATGGGCCGCTGTTTGTTCAAGATTATTATAACTTAAATGGTAAATGCGTACATTATGTCTCTTCTACGATTACTATTATTGATTTGTTATATTATTTTAGGTGCTCAATTAAAAAGTAGTGAAGATGCAGAGTCCAATTTTCGAGTGCTCAAGACTCCTGATATAATCGTTTGTGCTGATAAATTTCTCATCGAGACTTCTCCGGAGATTGTTAAGTATTGGGATAAGCACAATCTCACTCCATTTGCCGGTAAAAAGGACGTTAAATACTTTGTCTTCTGTCCAGAAGGCGAATCATTATTATATCATGTGAAAAATTTTTTCAGTGAACTTCGGGTTCAATATGAGGTATTTATTCCATTTAATTATTTATCTATATATATTTATTCCTAAAAAATATTAATTATAACCTATTTACATTATAAATAGCTTCATTGTGTGTTAGGGATGCACGAACCTGGAATTATACAAAATCCAAATTACAATTTTGATCAAGGCATTATACCCATTCATTTAAAACGTAAGTTATGTACTTTATTAGTTTCAAGAAAAAAAAAATAATTTTCCTTTAAATAACGTTTCTCTCTTTATATTTATTGTTTGTTTTAGCACTAAATCGAAACGAAACAGAGTTAGATCGTATGATTCGCAGTTACAAATCAATATGCGAAGAATTCGGTAGGTTAATAATAATTTTAATATTAATGTGTGTGATATAATTTGAAAAAGTTGTTTATTGTAATCAATCTCCTTTATAAGGTTCTTCATTGGCATCGCATATTGCTAATTTTGAGAAAACACAACTTGTTATCTATCTTATCAACCCATTTGATCATTTGACGGCTTATTATGACATATTTAAGTGCTATGCTAAATTTTACACGTCTCTTGAAAAATCACTGAAATCAGTTTCAACAAAAAATATATTGAATTATATAATGCCACAACTCATACCGATTGAACACGTCGTTCGATTCGGCGAAAATTGTATTAGACCATTCAGACAAAGACCTGTTCTCAAAGACTTGGCTTTCAGTGTATATACACGCTCAAAATCTTATAGACCACTTTTTATCCTACCAAAACCATCTGTTGTTTCTGTCGGTTTTCAATTGAAAAATAAAGCACCTCCAGTGAGAGAACTTATAGAATACAACAAAATTTTGCACATGTCATACGGTTTTAGCTTTGATCAACGCAGATTGGTCATGGTCTGGGTTGATATGGAGGGGAAAAAGCTCGGAAGTTACTCAATTCCAACTTATGAGAGCAAAAATCAAATAAGCCTAGAATCGTTATATAAAGAGACTTGGAGCAGGACTTGGGCTTTTAGTGAGCGTACAGGTGGGTTTAAACAAATTATTATTACTAAAACCGGTGTCATGACGCAGGAAGAAAAAAATCGTAAGTAACAAATCATATTTGGTTATATACTGTTCGGTAGAAATTGTTGTAAAATTAGAAAGTGAACTAGTCGTAATTATTGATTTTTTAAAAATTATATTATCTTTAGTATGGATCAAAGTAACAGAAGGCAAGGTGCCTATTTTTAGTGTCAATTTAGACACAACACTTGATATCAAGCCGACATCAGATGGAAACGGACAAAGTTCAAAAATATGCGGCATGGTTTTAAACCATCCCATTCCTGTCAATGATTTCAGACCGGAGGCGACGGGTTTTCTTGTCGAAATGAACAATAATGAGACTGTATCTAACACTATTCAAGTAAATATATTCTTAGTAGTTTATTAGCTTTTATGTATCGTTTTTTATCTTACAATAATTATTTTAAAAATTAGGTTGACCTTTTGTACAACCCAAAAAATGACAAGACAACAAATACTGAGATCATGTGGGATGTACTTAATCAATTCCATGTACTTTCTTTTATGGAAGTAACAACAACCCACATGTGTTTGCCGATTCATGTATTGATGGTCGAACGCTGTTGCAGAGTATATTTGGGTGTGCCCGCTTAATATCATTTGATATATTAATTTAATATTGCAGTATAATACTTAGACTTTGGAAATGAAATCATTGAAATCAATATCTTGAAAATTTCTGTATATAGAATATTTTATTTCTTACACATTAACATCATCATTTTATTTTTATTTTTTTTTACTTTATTGCTATTTCACATTTATATATATTTTTCTCTTTACATTATGTATATATAATTAGATAATTTCTTTTTTATTAACTTATCATTATTTACCTTATCCATCCCAAAAAATTTTTGGTTGATTAATAATGTTGTGATTATCAAAAAGTTTTTTTGTTTTTTTTTCATATTTAGTGAATGATTTATTCTTATTTATAGTATATATTCTTATTTATAAATTATATTCTTATTT